>SJYC01030522.1:0-57719 GCA_006408675.1 Madoqua kirkii | reverse complement strand
TATAACTTAATAAAACTACATACATATGAATTAATTATAAATATGCACTCAGAGATGGTGGAAATCAGAGGAAAAAAATAATGATAGATGCTAACTTAGGATGGTGAGGGTATACAAATTAGACTAGAATTTCTTAAAAAGTTAAAAAATGTTTTAAATAAAAGAAAACTGAAGCTGATAAAAACCCTATAAAATAATTTTTTAAAAAAAGGTTTCTGTTGATAATAAGACAAAATGAGACCTATATGTGGCTTCCCAGGTGGTGCAGTGGTCAAGAATCCACCTTGCAGGAGACTCAAGAGATGTGGGCTTGATCCCTGTGTCAGGAGAGACCCATATCCAAAATGGGGGGTTCTAAACAAATTTTGGAAAAAAAAAAAGAAAAAGAAAAAAACCCTGGAGAACCAAGACATAAATGGTGGGGAGCAAAGATGACCATCTCTAACATGGAACCTGAGAAAAAGTACTAATTTACGCTGAACTTTGTTTTCCTTCCTTAAGTCTACTTTCTCTCATACATACAAAATAAAACGCTACAAGAATATAGCAATTATAGGAGACTGCAGTCATATGTGCAGTGAAAAAAAACATATCAATTAAAATCCTGAGTTTGGCAGAGGAGTTAGCAGGAAAAGCCTGTGGCTTTGGCTGTGGTATGGCTAATTATTAAATGACAGAGGAAAGCGTATAAGAATTAGTACAATGTTGAAATTTCTGTGGTTTTTCTTTCTTTTTCTGGGCAGATAACAAGAATGCTTATAGTTAATCAGAGAGGTTGTTTTGGCTCCCTGGGATTCCTAGCAGATGTCTGAAGAGTGATGTCCTCCGATCACTTAGGGACTTTGTCCCTGTGACGATTCTGTAATCCTTTTGTTGACTTCATGGGACATCTCAATTTGGCCCAGATTTTTGCCCTGTAGTTCTCTTAGACACTCTACTGTCTACTATTGCGTACATGAAGGAGGACATAGATGGTTACCCCAAATTCTACGATGTGAAAGCCAGAAGTGGTATTAAATAGAAACAAATAGGAAACACCATAAAATTCATGGGCTTTTGTATCAATAACTTTATCAATTATTAACTGAGTCACCTTGAACAAATTACTTAACTCATTTGCATTTTCTATAAAATGAATATAATTTAGTCAATAATATTGTTATTAAAAGAAAAAGGGGTTGTGCTAAGCAATAGTGATAAAAAATTTAAGGCATAATATCTAGCCTCAGGGAGCTCACAGATTTATCAAGAGATAATTATAGCATGGTAAGTGCAACAAATTTCACATGGAAGCACAGACAAGCCCTCTAAAGATGGGACAGGGAAAGTTTGAAAGTGAGGGCTCAGGGTTTATCTTGAAGGGATTCAAAGAGATCACTAAAGAGATCGCTATATAAATGCATTGAGCATACCCCACTCGATTAATTTGCTGTCCTCATTCTGGAGTGAACTTAGTTACAAATTCTTGCAACAGAGCTGAGCATTTTGTACTGGGCAACATCAAAGTTGTGAAACATAAGTTCTCTCAGGGAGATAAAATCCTATGTTCTTTAAGAATGAGCATTATAAAGACTATACTCAAGAAACTGTCTTATTACTCTCAAAAACCTGGAATTTAACAAATTGTCTTAGTCAAAAATAGTTTGCTCTTTCAAAGCTCAGCCTTGTTTACAAACCCCAGGGAGTCATGACACAAAGAAAGAAACTAAGAGGAAAAAAAAAAAGTGAAGGCAGACAAGATTTTTCTCAAGAACTTTGACCTTTTCTATTGACCAATTATGAAACTATTTAAAAACTGTTATGCATGTTTTTGGAAACATTTTTCAAGATAAGACAAAAAGTACAAAACCTCTGCAATGTGAAATACTTTGAATGAATGAATGAAGTGGGTTTCCAGCACACAGTAATTGAAGTACTTGACCTAGCTGTCATTCCCTTTCCTTATCCATGTCAGTTAAATCAGTTATCCTGCTGATCCCAGATCTGGCCTCAGAATCTTAACACAACTACTTGGGATACCACTACCAAAATAGAGAAATTGCTGTAGTTACTGGAAGTGAAGTGGGAGGGATGGTAGAGTGGGTGATGAAAAAGGATGAGGTTGTCCTTAAAACAGCATAGTGAAGAACAGGCCTTAATAAGGGGGAAGTGGACATGCATGCCTGGTAGGGAGAGGTCCATCTTACCTTCTGGGGCATAGCTGGGCCTCTCTGAACTTACAGTCTCAGCTGGGCCTGAGGAAAGGCAGTGGATTGGTTTTAATGAACATATAAGCTGCAGGAAATGTGAGAAAAAGTTGGGAAAAGCTGAGGAAAGGAAGAATCATGTCAAATTACTGTTTGCCTCTTGCCCTCAGCCCACTTTAATACAGCAGATCATAAACTCTTCCCTCACTTTCCCCTCCTTTTTTTTGGATGAGAAATAAACTGGCTGGGTTGTAGAAGAGCCTACTTCTCTTACTGTTTTGTTTTACAGTTATTTGTGAGTTCATCTTACTTTCTTCTAAGTTGTAAACTCCTTGCAGGCAAGTACATCTTACCAATCCTGTGTCCTTCATAATGGTATTACTACAAAGGGTGAGCAGTAAATATTTTTGCAGGTGAGCTAAGAATTGGTATTCATCTGCATACAGTGGCCTCTAATCTTACAAAACAGATACTCATCCTTTCAGGGGAGTGTTTCCAAATATCACTATGACTAGGGAGTTCATCCCAGTGGCAGTGTCTCCTTTAGTCAGGCCTGGTCTACAAAAAGAGCAACAGAGAGCTTTACAAGGATGTGGGGGCTTCCCTCACCCACGTATTTCTCAATGCCTTAGTGAAGTGAGCGTCTTCTGGGCCTTCTAATGGAATGCTGAAGGGGGCAGGTGGGTGTGCAGGTAACACATGATACAGTTTTAACATTCCTATCTTCCTAGGCCCTTGGATTCCTTTATTTACATGATGCAGGTGGCTCTGGTATCTCAGCTGCATTAAATGTAGGCTGAGTTTGAGTCAGGTTTTAGCCAACCAATCAGTAAATTGTGAGAGCTCCCTTCAGCTTCATGAACACATTAAACCTGGAATCTCTACAAAGAGCACTTATATCCAAAATCTGACTTCATCTAGTGTTATATTTCAACCTTTGAGGTCTAACACCCTTAAGATATACTTTCTGTTTCTACTGATCTAGATTAGTTAAGTCTTGCAATTACTTTTGTGTGTCAGCTATTTCTTCCTGGGTCAATGTGTGTTCCTGTCCCTGTGGAGCAGGCTGAGATGTAAGCTGTAATACATCTAGAGGCAATAGGGGGTGGTTATGGTGTGTCTTGTGGAGAATAAGAGGCCCTTTTAAGACCTCTTCCCCAGATAAAGTTATCACAGGGTTTTTAAGCAAAGGCAGGCTAGTCTCCAGAGGGCAAATGTCTTTCTTGAATACAGGGAGTTTAGAGTGACTTGTAGTTTCAAGATGATCAGCTTTATCTCTAATAAAGCAGCTGCCCTGTGCCAATTTTTAGAATCCTGTTGTTTCCCATGGAATGCTTTAACTTTTATGTAAACATTTAAAAATTAGCCACTTTATTTTAGTAATAATAATGATGATGATGATAATAATAACATTAAAAAATGCAGGTTGCATCCACTTTTGGTTTTCCTTTCTCTTTCGTGGTACCCTTTTCTTTTTGCCCAGTATATTTTGTTTTTCTCTGTAATTCTGGTCTTCTTCATTCAATTTTTTGTTTTTACCTTTAAAAATTTTTAATACAATTTTTAAAGTTTACACTCTAGTTATTACAAAACATTGGCTATATTCCTCATACTGTACTATACACCCCTGTAGCTGACCTTACAGGCCAATAGTTTGTACCTCCCACTCCCCCATCTCCCACTGGTAGCCACTGATTTGTCATGATGGGACCATGAGTACAACTATCACTGCAACTCAGCGATCCTTAAAACAAAATTTTATGCTTTTTACATCACCCCTATGTCTGAAAGAACCAAATGATTCTTTTATACTTATCATAGAGGCTTTCTGGTCTTAGACTGTGACTTGCCCTGAGAGTTGAAAGGCATGAGCTTGTCATTTTCTTTCTGTAACTGCTAAAGGACACTCAGAGGACTTTATCCTGTATCACTGTCCTTACACATATTAACTGCCATTAACAGTCAAGTGTGTAGCAACTATTTGGGCAATCATTTGCTTCACGATTAACCACAACTGAAAGTCTGATTACTTGTAATGCCCTCATCTTCTCAACAGGGAGGAGCCCTGCCAAAGGACATGACCAAAGGAACCCTCAAATTCTTTGTGTGTTTATCTCCTGGGATCACTACTGATACCAATTCTGTATCAGTTAGGGTCCATTCAAAGGACTGAAATCAAACAATATTTTGAACACAGAAGGTTAAATATAAAGAATCACCACATATATGTATAACTGGGAATTGAACTGATAAGGAGATGGGCAGTAAGGAATGAAGAGAATTCTAAAGATTACAGGAAAATCAGATATAGTGATCATCTACTGCCCTTAGGGCTGCGACTGAGCAACTTCACTGCCCTTAGGGCTGAGCTAGGCCTTCCTGAAGAAGAGCAGTAACTGTGGCTCATTTCACAGCAAAGTTTGCTGAGGATGCAAAGCTGCCTAAGGGGTCTGAGGAGAAGCTGCTCAAAGACAGCTTTGTACTGGCGGTACTCCATGTGAAGCCATTTGATGGGGTTCCAGGGAAAGCTGCTCACGCTGTTGCTTGGAAAGGTTCCTGAGAAGCTATTCACGGGACATGCTACACACTGCTGGCCACAGGACACTGCTGGAATTGAGGGCTGCAGAAGCCACACAGGCTGTAAGAGCCTGTCTGAAGGAACATACTGCACTTACACAGGGAGAGAAATCTCTTCTTCCTCCAGGGTCCCTACAGTGCGCTTTGCTGACAAAGCTTAATGTGATAAGAGTTGGAAAAGGAAAAATAAGGCGTGCCGAACACGCACACTTCTATTATCTTAAAACAGTCAATGAAGAGTGTTTGGGCCCTTGAGGCAATAACTTGGTAACTGGTTCAATAAAGAAGACTAAATTTGGTGGTATTTCTGAAAGACGTTACAAAGGGTCCCTTCAAGAAGCTGATAAAAACTGTGGACTCTCCCTTTGAATAAATGCATGTGTACACAGTACTACAGATAATTAAGGGTACATCTCTAGACTCAGATTAAGAACCCCCAAGTTAGGCCAATGACTACTCTCCATGTTCACTTTAGTAATTACTCTTAAAGTTATTTGAATGTAGTATAGCAAAGTTAATATTCCCAAACTCAGTTAAACTATATTTGTGTTTAGCAAAAAACATTTATAAACATTTGATAAATAAGCCAATACAGTTGCGTGTGTGTGTGTGCGTGCTCAGTCATCCTCTGACTCTTTGTGGCCCCAAGGACTGTAGCCCGCCAAGCTCCTCTGTCCATGGAATTTCCCAGGCAAGAGTACTGGAGTGGGTTGCCACGCCCTCCTCTAGGGGATTTTCCCAACCCAGGGATTGAACCCACATGTCTTACTTCTCCTTTATTGGCAGACAGATTCTTTACCACTAGTGTCACCGGGGAAGCCCAGCCAATAGAATTAGATAGTTGTGATTTTGAGGAGAGGAAATTGGTGAAAGAGCTCTGAGAAGTGAGAGCCCAAATGCCAGGGGAAAGGTAAGCAGTTGTGAAACAATTGCCAGGTTACTGGGATTTGGGCTTGGATAGCTGCATATAGAAAGAACAGGGATCCATTATGACCTGCTATGCTTTGGTAAGGTACATTATTGTAACTGGCCTCCAGTAGGACTGGTCCTTATCTCCTGGTATTCATGCTCCTATCTACTCTCCTCCTACAACTCAGGGTTGATCTTTGTGACCAAATAGAGCAGCATGTAGGTAACAGTATATGATTTCAGAAACTAAGTTATGAAAGATATTGCTGCTTAAGTCTTAGTCTCTAGTCTCTGTAATTTTGGAGGAATCCAGCTGTCCATTGCAGAGATATTCAAAACCAGTCCTGTGGAGAGATCCACATAAGGGGGAACTGAGACTTCACACCAAAAACCAGCCCAACTTGCCTCCCTGGAATTAGGTCCTCCAGTCCCATTTGAGCTTTCAGATAATTGAATGCCAGCTGAAATTCTGACTACAACTTCACAAGAGACTCAAAACCAGAACCAACAGCAAAGACGTTCCCAAAATTGACCCACAGTTTTGGGGGCAAATTGTTTTGCAGCAATAGATAACTAATGCATGCATTTGGGTCAAAATTCTTTAGAGGGTGAAAAATATAAGGGGTTTCCCTTTCCTTCCTTCCTCTGGTCACCTAGAAGAGGCCAGTGAGATGCCATTTGCTATAATTTTCTCCAAGCATCATCATAAATAAATGGATTAAATTATCAGAGAAATTAGGCTTCAGTCTTAGTCAAATGATCACTCTAAGAATTAACTAGACACATAAGTTTCTGAAGAGCAGGAAATCCAACTGCTAAACTAGCTTATGAAGTTTTATATTAATATAGAAACTAGTAGAAATACAGATGTGTTCTTATGAAGACTATTCTAGGGAAATCACATGTCAAAATGCTCATTATGATCACCATAACTGAGAAGGGTTATGCAAACTAGTGTGTTCAAAGGTGAGTTAATGTTTCAAGTGATCTGGAAACTGTTCTTAAAGATGGTTGACAGATCTAGGAATATTTAGTCTGGAGAAGATGCAGACAGCATTTAACCATTTAAAGGGCAGATGTGGGAAAAAAAAAAAACACGTATTCTGGATTAGTTAAAATGAGAAAAGTGGTCTATGACAAAATTATATCATTTTTTATAAATTTTAAACTCACAATAATCATGGCTTTTTAACAACATGTCATACAGTATTAAAAACTGTGGTGCCCCTTCTACCTGGAAGGGTTTAAGCCAAAGTTGGCTGGTTGCCTTTCAAAAATACAAGAAAAGTGATTCTGGCAGGATATGGAAAGCTGATCAAGAGGAACTCTAACATGTTGTTCCTGAAAGGCTTTTCTTCCTGAATGTGTCTTGTTATACATGAATATCTTTAAATAAGACAGTTCAGTGGATTGGAAAGAGTATTCATTACAGAGGAATCAGAATTCTATTTGGAAGTTAATTGCTGTGTGACTTTGGGCAAGACACTTAGCCTTTCTGAGCTCCACTGCCCTCACTAACTCTCAGGGCTGTTCTGAAAATTCATTAAATGATCCATCACTCAAATCACTCATTTGGCATTTAATGCATGTGTGGTTTTCTTCCTTCCTTTGTCTAAAATATGGCTTATAATCAAACATCTGGAACCAATTAAGATTTTGAAAGTGCAATGTTGAAATGAGCTAATTTTCCTAGGTTTCAAGTGTAGGATTTCACTTGTTTTTAAACAATAAATTTGATTGAGACTTGATTAGATGCTTTGTGGCACAGCATCTTAAGGAAAAAGACAAGTCTGGTATAAGTAGAAATAGAAGGAATCAGAAGCCAGATGGCCAATACCATTTTTGAAATTTGTAACTGCAAGATCATCACTTAACTTTCCTCCCAAGAGGGTTATCAAAAATAAAAAGCCAAAACACTCAAAACTACATTATTCAACATCATAAAGTATTTTAACTTCCAGAAAGGTATTCCAAGTAAGAAAAACTTGGTAATAAGCACTTTTCTTTAAAATTTTAAAAGAAAGTGGAATCTCACAGGAATCCGTATAAGCTTCTCAAGCTGACCTTCTTCTCAATGAAAAGAATTGGAAATAAAAATCTCACAACACTGGAAATTAATTTTATTACTTGCAAATAATTTTAAGTGTTTTGCTTGTCAACAAAGAAAATTAATCAATGGGCAGAAATCACCCTGAATTACTGAACTAATTACTAAGGTTATGTCTACTGAACAAATAGTTAATATTGTTAAAGTGGATTTGGTTTTAACAAATCACAAATTCAGTATTACCTATTAGTATCCCACCCT
Organism: Madoqua kirkii; assembly: GCA_006408675.1. Lineage (NCBI taxonomy): Eukaryota > Metazoa > Chordata > Mammalia > Artiodactyla > Bovidae > Madoqua > Madoqua kirkii. Next base: position 49,739 of record SJYC01030522.1, on the reverse strand, counting down.
TAAGCACCTGAAAGTGGAAAAACTGACTGGCTCAAATTTCGGAAAGGAGCACGACAAGGCTGTATATTGTCACCTGGCTTATTTAACCTCTATGCAGAGTACATCATTCAAAATGCCAGGCAGGATGAATCACACGCTGGAATCAAGGCTGCCAGGAGAAATATCAACAACCTCAGATATGCAGATGATATCACTCTAAAGTCTCAGCAGGTAAAGAATCCACCTGCAAAGCAGGAGATCTAGGTTCGGAAGATCCCCTGGAGGTGGGCATGGCAACCCACTGCAGTATTCTTGCCTGGAGAATCCACAGGGACAGAGGAGCCTGGCAGGCTACAGTCTAGGGGTTGCAAAGAGTTGGAAACGACAGAGCAACTAAGCTCAAGAACCACTCTAACGGCAGAAAGCAAAGAGGAACTGAAGAGCCTCTTGATGAGGGTCAAAAAAAGCTGGCTTAAAACTCAACACTGAAAAAAAACTAAGATCATGGAATAAAGTCCTATCACTTCATGGCAAACAGAAGAGGAAAAAGTGGAAACAGTGGCAGGTTTTATTTTCTTGGGCTCCAAAAATCACTGAAGACAGTGACTGCAGTCATGAAATTAGAAGATGCTTGTTCCTTGGAAGAAAAGCTATGTCAAACCTAGACAGAGTATTAAAAAGTAGACATATCATTTTGCTGACAAAGGCCTGTCCAGTCAAAGTTATGGTTTTTCCAGTAGTCAAGTATGGATGTGAGAGTTGGACCATAAAGAAGGTGGCGCACTGAAAAACTGATGCTTTTGAATGTGCTAGAGAAGACTCTTGAGAGTCCCCTGGACTCAAGATCATCAAATCAGTTAATCCTAAAGGAAATTAAACCCTGACTATTCATTGGAAAGACTGTTGCTGAAACTGAAGCTCTAATATTTGGGCTACTTGATTTGAAGAGCTGACTCACTGGCAAAGACAGTGACACTGGGAAAGACTGAAGAAGGCAAAAGGAGAAGGGGGTGGCAGAGAATGGGACAGTTAGATGGGATCACTGACACAATAGACATGAATTTGAGCAAACTCTGGGAGACAGTGGAGGACAGAGGAACCTGGTGTATTTGCAGTCCATGGCGTTGCAAAGAGGCTGACATCACCTAGCAACTGAACAACAAGTAGTACATAAACAATCTCATTGCACAATGTGTTTAGCAAATGGTAACTGAAATGTGTAGTTTTTTCATATTTCCCTTATATCTGCAACATGGACAAGGAACAAACAGCTCATAGCGGCCTCTAAGTAACTGCTGACTTGTATACATTCCATGCTACTATTTTTCCTATTCCAAATACCGAGTTAAACACCACCAACCAATATTCCAGGGAAAGCCTTTGACTGTGTGGATCACAATAAACTGTGGAAAATTCTGAAAGAGATGGGAATACCAGACCACCTAACCTGCCTCTTGAGAAATCTGTATGCAGGCCAGGAAGCAACAGTTAGAACTGGACATGGAACAACGGACTGGTTCCAAATAGGAAAAGGAGTACGTCAAAGCTGTATACTGTCACCCTGCTTATTTAAGTTCTATACAGAGTACATAATGAGGAATGCTGGACTGGAAGAAACAGAAGCTGGAATCAAGATTGCTGGGAGAAATATCAATAACCTCAGATACACAGATGACACTACCCTAATGGTAGAAAGTGAAGAGGAACTAAAAAGCCTCTTGATGAAAGTAAAAGAGGAGAGTGAAAAAGCTGGCTTAAAGCTCAGCATTCAGAAAACTAAAATCATGGCATCTGGTCCCATCACTCCATGGGAAATAGATGGAGAAACAGTGGAAACAGTGTCAGACTTTATTTTTTTGGGCTCCAAAATCACTGCAGATGGTGACTGTAGCCATGAAATTAAAAGACTCTTACTCCTTGGAAGAAAAGTTATGACCAACCTAGATAGCATATTCAAAAGCAGAGACATTACTTTGCCAACAAAGGTCCATCTAGTCAAGGCTATGGTTTTTCCAGTAGTCATGTATGGATGTGAGAGTTGGACTGTGAAGAAGGCTGAGCACTGAAGAATTGATGCTTTTGAACTGTGGTGTTGGAGAAGACTCTTGAGAGTTCCTTGGACTGCAAGGAGATCCAACCAGTCCATTCTGAAGATCAGCCCTGGGATTTCTTTGGAAGGAATGATGCTAAAGCTGAAACTCCAGTACTTTGGTTACCTCATGTGAAGAGTTGACTCATTGGAAGAGACTTTGAAGCGGGGAGGGATTGGGGCAGGAGAAGAAGGGGATGACCGAGAATGAGATGGCTGGATCGCATCACTGATTTGATGAATGCGAGTCTGAGTGAACTCCGGGAGTTGGTGATGGACAGGGAGGCTTGGCATGCTGCAATTCATGGGGTCGCAAAGAGTCGGACACAACTGAGTGACTGAACTGAACTGAACCTTTCACTGATCAATGAAAAGAAATAGAGGAAAACAACAGGATGGGAAGGACTATATATCTCTTCAAGAAAATTAGAAACACCAAGGGAACATTTCATGCAAAGATGGGCACAATAAAGGACAGAAACAGTATGGACCTAACAGAAGCAGAAGATTTTAAGAAGTGGCAAGAATACACAGAAGAACTATAGAAAAGAGATCTTAATGACCCAGATAACCATGATGGTGATCATTCACCTAGAGCCAGACATCCTGGAGTCTGAAGTCAAGTGGGCCTTAAGAAGCATCACTGCAAACAAAGCTAGTGGAGGTGATGAAATTCCAGCTGAGCCATTTTAAGACCTAAAAGATGATGTTGTGAAAGTGCTGCACTCAATATGACAGCAAATTTGGAAACCTCAGCAGTGGCCAAAGGACTGCAAAAGGTCAGTTTTCATTCCAATCCCAAAGAAAGGCAATGCCAAAGAATGTTCAAACTACCTCACAATTTCACTTATCACACATGCTAGCAAAGTATAGCTAGTGGAGGTGATGAAATTCCAGCTGAGCCATTTTAAGACCTAAAAGATGATGTTGTGAAAGTGCTGCACTCAATATGACAGCAAATTTGGAAACCTCAGCAGTGGCCAAAGGACTGCAAAAGGTCAGTTTTCATTCCAATCCCAAAGAAAGGCAATGCCAAAGAATGTTCAAACTACCTCACAATTTCACTTATCACACATGCTAGCAAAGTAATGCTCAAAATTCTCCAAGTGAGGCTTCAGCAGTATATGAACCAAGAACTTCCAGATGTTGAAGCTGGATTTAGAAAAAGGCAGAGGAACCAGAGATCAAATTGCCAGCATCTGTTTGATCATTGAAAAAGCAAGAGATTTCCAGAAAAACATCTACTTCTGCTTTAATGACTATGCCAAAGCCTTTGACTATGTGGATCACAACAAACTGTGGAAAATTCTTAAAGAGATGGGAATGTCAGACTACCTTAACTGACTCGTGAGAAACCTGTATGCAGGTCAAGAAGCAACAATTAGAACCAGACATGGAACAACAGACATTCCAAACTGGGAAAGGAGTACAACAAGCTATATAAAGTCATCCTGCTTACTTAACTTATATGCTGAGTACATCATGCAAAATGCCAGGCTGAACGAAGCACAAGCTGGAATCAAGATTGCCAGGAGAAATATCAATAACTTCAGATATACAGATGACACCACCCTTAGATGGCAGAAAGTCAAAAGGAACTGAAGAGCCTCTGGATGAAAGTGAAAGAAGAGAGGGAAAAAGCTGTCTTGAAACTCAACATTCAGAAAACTAAGATCATGGCATCCGGTCCCATCACTTCATGGCAAACAGATGGGGAAACACTGGAAACAGTGACAGACTTTATTTTCTTGGGCTCCAAAATCACTGCAGATGGTGACTGCAGCCATGAAACTAAAAGATTCTTGCTCCTTGGAAGAAAAGCTATGACAAACACAGCATATTAAAAAGCAGAGGTATTACTGTGCCAGCAACAGTCCATATATTCAAAGCTATGGTTTTTCCAGGAGTCATGTATGGATGTGAGAATTGGACCATAAAGAAAGCTGAGTGCCAAAGAATTGATGCTTTTGAACTGTGGTGTTGGAGAAGATTCTTGAGCGTCCCTTGGACTGTGAGGAGATCCAACCAGTTAATCCTAAGGGAAATCCATCCTGAATATTCATTGAAAGGACTGATGCTGAAGCTGAAGCTCCAATACTTTGGCCACCTGATGTGAAGAACTAACTCATGGTAAAGACTCTGATGCTGGGCAAGACTGAAGGCAGGAAAAGGGGATGACAGAGGATGAGATGGTTGTATGGCATCACCAAAGCTGTGCACATGAGTTTGAGCAAGCTCTGGGAGTTGGTGATGGGCAGGGAAGCCTGGTGTGCTGTATTCCATGGGATCACAAAGAGTTGGACACGACTGAGTGACTGAACTGAACTGACCCTTTCATACACTGTTCCATACACATATACACATAATTAACAAAAATGAGATCATATTTACATACTGTTTTTTTGTGGCCAAGTTCAACAGCATCAAAAGCATTTTCAGGTATTTAATTTAGGTGGCTGTAAAGCAAAAAAAAAAAAAAAATCATTTCTGTCAGATACTCTTATCTTTATACTCATATTTCAATCCCTTGAATTTTCATTACATTTTAAAATGATTTTGTCCATGTTAGTGAACCTCTGATGAATCCTACTTTAGTGTCTATCACAGTAAAATGTACAATCTGTCTTAATAATTAAGGTATATTTTACTAATAATGTACACTTCAGTGTGCCAAGTGAGATGACCATATTACTCTAAAGGATTCCTGGAAGTCTGAGTTACGAGCATTAGTGATATGAGCTGCAGGCTTGGATGGCAGTGTTGATGCAGCTGCAGGTTGGGAAGACTTTCTGGCTTAAAAAGAAGTTGGACATCAAAGAATTCTTACAGCAGTCACTTGGGACTTAAATGGTGGCTAATTATGCCATAAAGGATCCAGTCTCTTTCAACTGTTCTGGTCCGCCATCTTTGTATTTATAGGCCTTTGTTCTATCTGTTGCTTCACGACTAAGCTGTGGCTGCCCCACCACCTGCACCATATTCCTCCAGGAAGAAAGACAGGTGTAGGGCAAGGATGAGCTCTAGTCTACAGAACATGTTCGCCTGAACACTCTCCGAGAAGCTCCAGTAGCAACTTCACCTTCTTCTTATGGGCTATAATTTGTGTGAAAAGGCTGCTGCTAGATGAAAGGGAGTCTGAAGAAGTATTTGAGGCTAGAATTAAGTAAGTGAAGTCGCTCAGTCATGTCCCACCCTTTGTGACCCCGTGGACTGTAGCCTACCAGGCTCCTCTGTCCATGGGATCCTCCAGGCAAGAATACTGGAGTGGGCTGCCAAAGTTATCTATTAAAATGATTAGATACAAGGCAGAAAAAGACCTGTTACAGAAAATACAAGTCCTAGCAAGTTGTTCTCATTCCATGAAAGAAATAAAAGAAACTTCACTCTTACTTCAGAAGCACATTGGAGTTTATGGCTAAGATATGGTAGGTGTCCTGTCACAAAAAAAGAGGTAGAGGAGAGCATAGAAGAGATCCTGCTGCATCAAGCTGCTGAGAGGAAGAATCTCCTCTTGGTCTAACTTTCCTGAAAGTCTTCCGAACCTGAGAGGATTAGAGATCAGGTCTCCAAAGCCCCCTGCATTATCTGCTTGTATTCACCTATAAGTGGACGCCTGGAGCTGAGCAAATACGCATCTAACAAACTTAACTTACTGCACTGACTCCTAAACCTGTGCACAGAATAGAGAGGAAGTCAGTTTGGGGCAGGAGCCCAACGTCTCAGCCATAAAACAGAAAAATAACATTGCCATCTGTCTTCATTTCTCACTGAACACACAGTACCCGCTCAGTAAACAAATACTTGTCAACTTCTGAGAAGATGAAGAGGAAGGACATGGAAATTAATATTCAGTTGAAAAACTGCCATATGCCAAAACTGTACCAAATGTTTACGTAGCTCATTTACTCAACAGCACGCAGTCAGGTAGGCATTATCCTCCCCGTTTAGACAAACTGAGGCTCAGAAAAGTTAACCTGGATCACAAGGAAATTACAGGTAGCCCTCAGGTTTAACTGAAGGCGTTCCCCATAAGCAACGTACCCATAGTCTCTCCTCCACTAAAGATCCAGGTACCGTGCCTTGCACAGTCGACACGAGAAATTTGGGGCATAAGTTTGATTCAGCATTCGACAACTCTAAGGATGGAGCAACACTTCCCAAGTCTTCGGGGTGTGGTCACACAGAATGTTCTAGTGCTAAGGCCCAAGTGCTTCTGGAGAAGCCGGGCGGAGGGATGGTCTGCTCTGGCGGGCTAGACACACCCAGGTGGCTTCCGGGCGACCCAAAATTTGGCCCAAGGCGTCGGGAGGCAGCCACGGCGGGCGGCCGGATGCGCCGACAGGACCTGGAGGGCCGTGTGCCGGGGCTAGCCGCCCGTGACGCATTTCCGCCCTGCGTTTTCCGGCTTAAAGGGACCCGGACCTTCTTCACAACAACAACAAACCCAGCGCGCTCGCGGCCGGCGCCCCGACTCTAGTCCCCGCCCTCCTGCCACCTGCCGCCGCCTCGGCCGCACCCGGCAGTGAGCCGCGGCTCCCCTGCCCGAGGGGTCGGGCGGAGAGCAGACCGCGCCCTTCGGCCAACTTCTCCAGCTGCCACCGCGCCGCCTCGCGAGACCCGGGGCCGGACCCTGGGCGCCGCCGATCAGCAGGAAGGGTGCGGCCACCGCGGAGGACGCTCGGCCAAGACTGTGCGATTGGTGGCCGTGCTTGGGCGCGGAGGGCAGCGGTGGCAGGACCTGCGGCCGTCTCTCAGGTAGCCTTGCCTGTCGTGGCTGGCCGCCCTGAGCGGCCCGTCCCCTTCTCTAACCCGCGTGGAGGGACCATCGCGTAGGGGCCTTGTTGCGTTTCAGGCTGAGGGTCGTGGCGGGGGCGGGGCTGTGGCTCGTGCTGTCTCGCCCTCACCCCTCTCTTCTCACCGCTTTCTCTCTCACCCGGGCCTCCTTCTGCAGTCCGGAGCCCGGCGGAGCCCGGCAGAGCCCGGACCTGGCGGGGAAAACTGCACCCACGGCCGGGCCCCCAGACCTCGCCGCCGCCGCTGCCCATCATCCTTGGTACCTGCAATGGCCTTTGTATCGCCCGATGACTGACTTGGACAAGGAATATTAAGAACACACTTGCTTCCGTCTCCATCCCAGCTGCGCCGGCAGTAACCATCTCAGCTTATTTGAGCTTAACTGCTGCTCCTCTTGACTTTGTAAGACTTTGGGGGCACCATGGACCAAAATGGGATGGAGATTCCTGTGACCCTCATCATTAAAGCACCGAATCAGAAATACAGTGACCAGACTATTAGCTGCTTCTTGAACTGGACCGTGGGGAAACTAAAAACGCACCTGTCTAACGTGTACCCTAGCAAACCAGTAAGTGTCTAAAAGCTGGGCACAGCTGCTCTGGCCAGCAGCTTTTCATGCCCTGTGCTCTCTTACTCCCTGCTTATCCCCTCCCCTCTTGAGTCAAATAGGTCTCTTTTTAACTGTGAGGTATTTTGCGTCCCGAGGTTATGTGTCTCTCTTGAGTGTCTGAACCATCATTAATGTCTTCCTGATGAGGTTCAGTTAATTAGTAAAGAGTATACAGAAATATCAAGTGACGTGAGAATTGGCAGGCATACAATAGGACTGTTTTCCTTGTACTCAAAGTCTTCAACCTAATGTGAGAATGACATTTTAAAGGAGATGCATCCTTAAAAAAAAAAAAAGAGAGATAAGCACTACAACCCATATCAAGGCTGTGATTACTTATTAGAATAAAATTCCTTTTTACTTTCAACACCTGGCCCAGAAATTGCTTTCTGCTGAAGAGCGAGTTTTTTCTTGGAAATAAGCATGTGACCTCTATAAAAGTTATAGTTTCCACACTAGTATATATGTTTTAAGAATCCAAGAGTTTTTAGTTTGACTTTCTCCTGCCCCTCGCTCTCTCATTTTTCTCTTGTAGAGGACACAGAAATTTTCTTAATTTAGAAGAGAACAGTCCTTGCACCCCCCCCCCCCACCATTTGGTACATCATTTTATTCCGTTCATATAGCATTTGTAAATCAGTGTGGCAATGTTTTCCATTCTGAATCATATCTGAATATTGCAAATATAATAAATAAAACAGACAGTACACCTCCATCTGTTCCCAAAGTTAGATTTGAAAGTTATCAACATAGTTGATAATTAAGTCTTGGAATAATTTAGAAAAGTATGTCATGTACAGTGTGTGAAAGTGAGGCTTGTTCTCCACTGTGTAAAAATTTCTTCCTGAATAAGTAGTTTTCAGGAATTACTAAACCTTTTTTTTTTCTTTTTTATTAATGAAGAGGCTTGGATTGTTAGGGTGGCAAATATTTTTGGCATCTGGCAAATTTAAGCCAGTAGTAAGGATGTGTTGGAAGGCAGCTGTGCTTTCCAGGTTTTACTTAACACTTGTTTTATGCACACAAGTAAGAAAGACACTTGATCTATATTAAGATATTCATGAATTAGTACTGTTTCAGTGTTACAGTATTAATTTTAGTTAGGCATTTAGGTTTCTAGAACAACTATAGAAATAGGGCAGTTATTGCAAAAACAGGAGATGTAGAAAAACAACTGTTAGTTGGCATTAGCTATATTTGTCAGTATTTTTTTCATACAAATATTCTTAGAAAGAAAAGTAAAAACCCTGATGTATTTAAGGACTTGAAACAAAATTGTTGGAACTCTAATTCATTCACATCTTGTCTTGAAAGCAAAGATTTACACAGAGGTAACAATTTCTTTTTAAAAATTTCTGTTTTGCAAAAGATTTCCTATTGCATGTGATGAAGTAGAAAATAGCTTTGTAGGGTAGTTGGAATTGAAAGTCATGGATGTCCATAGTACTGTTCATAACAGTACTGTTCATAAGTACTTACCTAAGATATATGCTCAAATATATACTTACATGAGAATCTTTATGTGAGTAAACCAAAAGGGGCTTGGTTTGTGCTTTGATAGAACAAGAGTTATCACTTTTCTGAAACTGTTTCTTTTTAAAGAAGTATATAAGAGAGGAGTGTGAAACACATTTGTCTTAACCTGCACCTGAGATAAGGCTGTTTTTGCCAGGAGTTCTGCCCTCTTAGTACTAATCTCCAGTGGAGGGCTGTCAGTGCCCATCTGGATCAGTCAGCTGCTGGAGGAGAGATAAGCTGCAAATTTCTCTACACCCCACCCTCCTAACCCGCTTGCTTCTAGGACACGCTGGAGGCAGTTTTGGAAGCTGTACCAAGTAATATGCAGCTTATTAATTACCTAGCTTGTGGCAAACCTTTTTTTTCTCCTCCAGCAGGTTTTCTCCAAGTGAAAATATCTGAAGTTTATTTCTAGGTTACTGAGAGTGGGCATGGTGTACCTGTGTTTATTTTCATAGAACTTCACTGAAAACTTTGTAAGGTTATTAGATTTGACACATTTAACATTCTAACTCTTTTATCACCTAGAACTGATTTGTTGAACAGACCAACTGTTTAATGATACTCCAAAGCCATAGTTAGTCCTCAGCATAGGAATTGGAGTTCTTAAAGTTTACTTGTAAATTTGTTATTTAGAACAGAGAAATTTAACAATGTAAACACAATTATATTAATGATTTAATATAAAGGATGGTTAGGTTCTTATGACCTCCCACAGTGACTACTTAACATTGATTCTGTTTTAAAGTGTCTCAGGTGCTAGTTGGTGTTTGATTTCTTATGCCTAATTCTTTGCATCTCTGCCTGGTGGAGGTGGGTGGACTTCGAAGAAGAGATGAGTTGAGTGCCTAGTAGAGCAACTGTTTCATAGCAAGAAGTAGAAAAGTGTGTAGCTCTTGTTATTACTGCTCTTATTGGGTCTGTTGGGTCAGGTAAGGTAGAGGGCCTTGGTCCCTGTGAGCAGTGGCTTCTAGGAAAATAAATGAGAGCTATTGGAAGAAGAATGGAGATTTGAAGTTGTTCTTTTAGGATTGCTACATGCTATTAATGGAATTCTGGCTAAACTTTGCAACAGTGTGTAAAATCTTAGGATTTTAGTTTTGTGGTCAGATACTGACTTCATTTAATTCAACCTCTCCTTCCCTCAATAAACCCAACCCACAACAAATATACTCCTCCTTCCAAAGCACATGTTCTTGGGCTTCACTTATTTATTTAATCAAGATTTATTGATCTGGCATATGGAGGTCTATGTATATACTAAGCAAAAAGGCGATAGGAGTTCTTTGGTCTTAAGTAGCTCAGGTCTCCGAGAAGGCAATGGCACCCCACTCCAGTACTCTTGCCTGGAAAATCCCATGGATAGAGGAGCCTGGTAGGCTGCAGTCCATGGGGTCGCACAGAGTCGGACATGACTGAGCGACTTCACTTTCACTTCTCACTTTCATGCATTGGAGAAGGAACTGGCAACCCACTCCAGTGTTCTTGCCTGGAGAATCCCAAGGATGGGGGAGCCTGGTGGGCTGCCGTACATGGGGTCGCACAGAGTCGGACACGACTGAAGCGACTTAGCAGCAGCAGCAGCAGCAGCAGCTCAGGTCTAGTGGGGGATACAGACATACAATATTATGTGGCTAGTGTCATACAAGAGGGAGGTACTGAGTGCTGTAGGAACACAGGAAGGAACAGTCCACTTGAGCTGAGATAAGGGAATGTGAAGCTGTTTTAGAAAAGATTCACAGAAACATTTTTCTTAAAGAATTGAAAACAATTTTAAGGAGGTAAGATGATAGTTTCTTTTTTTAACTGTTCTTTCAGAGATATTGTTGCCCTGATGATTTTGAATGCTTTATATTATCTAGTACCTGGTAGTATAGTACTGTGTTAAAAGATTATAGATCGATAATGGGCTGGCAAGGGGAAAGTGTTTTCCAGTTAGGAAGCAAGGCAGTTGCTACATTTATGCAGAAGTTTAAACAGTCATTACAAAAAAAGCTCAGATCTGAAATTGAGCTCTGGTGGAAATTTATCTAACTTTGGTATTGATACTTGGTTTAAAACATGGTTTAAGACCTGGTTAGTGCAGCAGTTCATGCTGATAGGGTATATAATTGTGAATCATATTCTAATATGACATTTGTCATCACTTAATGATTTTAGGTTTTCAGTTCTTAAACTTGGCCTGTAGTGTGAAATAATTATTCTGAAATTTAGGTAATTGCTACTAGTGGGTGAAGATAACCTATCAAGAGGACTACTTTTACTTGAGCAGTTTCAGACTTTGATCTAGTTTAGACCAGGTATGTAAATATCAAAATGGTTGAACTTAATGTTATTCAGTAGAATGGACTGTCCTAGAGAAAACTTTAAAATGGAAAATAAAAAATAAGAATCTCTAAATCCAATTAGGCACCTTTTTCATTATTTTGTTTCTTACTCTTTGCTCTTATACACAAACTAAGATGAACATGACTTACCCTGAAATCAATTTTGAAGGGACGTGTATCCTTTTGTTTCCCATTTTTCAGTCTTGAACTCAGAGTGCCTGTTGAACATGTCCTCAGTTCTGGATAGATTTCCTCTCTCTTGCTGTCTTTTCAAATTGTGCCTTTGCTCTGATTCTTTTTAGAATTAAAGAAATAGGAATAGAACTAGTTGTATAGATTCTGTTCTGAGAATGTACCATTGCATAATCAAATTGCCTACAGTTCAGATAGCAGTCTTACTTTCATTGTCAGTGGAAGTAGCTTTTATAATATAATTTGAGGTTTATCTCTCTCTTATTTTTGTAATTCCCTATTACCTTACTTAGGAGGGTCATTTTTTATTAAAAAAAAACTTGTAAAATATTGGCTGTATTCCGTGTTGTACAATATATCCTTATAACTTAAATTTTATACATTATAGTTTGTATCTCTTAATCCCCTACCCTTTTATTACCTCCCCCCTTCCCTCTCTTCACTAGTAACCACTAGTTTGTTCTATCTGTGAGTATGTTTCTTTTTTGTTATATTTGCTAGTTATATTTGTTATATTCACTAGTTTGCTATATGTTTTAGATTACACATATAAGTGATATCATATAGTATTTATCTTTCTCTTTCTGACTTATTTCATTTATCGTAACTAGACAGGTCATTTTTAAAATCTGGTTGCTTAATCATCTCAGAACTATTGATTTAAAGGGGCTATAATCCTCCTTAATTTTTGTTTTCTAAGATTTTTATCAAAGGTTGATGGAAAGTTAAAAGTTTTGAATGAGTGGTGACTAAAGTTTGTTCTATTTAGCTCCTCTTGTAGCCTTTTTCTAATGTCTTCTTTGGAAAAGAACAGTACTGTGAAGGTGATGTTTTGTTTAATCATACATCGATGCTTTTAAAAATAGAATTTTTTTAGAACTTTATTCCTTTCCTTTACATAATAATGTTTTGGTGTGTGTGTGTTTGGCAGGGGGGTGGGTTGCAGCACTTTGTTGGTTGTGGGATTTTAGGTCTTTGATCAGGAATTGAAAGTGGTTCTCAGCAGTGACAGCATGGAGTCCTAACCACTGGACTGCCATGGAATTCCCATACATAATAAATCAGATTTGATGGTCTTGAATGCGTTTACTTAACTGTCATATTTGGTGCTCTGATTTTAAACTGACATTTACTAAGTGGTTGTTGTGTATACCAGTCATTCTACTAAGCATTTTATATATTTATCACATTTATTCCTCATAGGTTATGCTGTAAGTTTATTATCAGCTCTCTGTTCTAGATGAGGAAGCTGAGACTTGTTTTTTGTTTTTTTTTTGCCCAAGGTCATAGAACTTTAAGTAGAATCAGAATTTGTATTTAGGTTGGTCTGGTCTGACTTGCAAGACTCAGATCTTAAACATATGTGGTTATATATAAAACATGAAGAAAGGCATTTAGGGCTTGGCTGTATAGTTATATACTTGCAAATTAAAAAGAAGTAAGTAAACTGTAAAAAGACGTGTGTGTTCAGATGGTTTATCATCTAAAGACTACAGGTGAATGGGTAACATAGTTTTAATACTGTTATAACGTATCAGTTTAGACTGTGGTTATTTTTGTGATTTTGATAAATTATAAAGAAGGTATGGGAACATAATATCTTAAGACTTCGAAGTACATAGCTTTGCCTATTGTTTCACATTCCTGCTTGTTTATATGAACCACAACAGTCATACATTCTGGCATCTCTGTTGTATGTATACCTAATTTGGCCTGTGAGTAGAAACAGCTAAGCACAGAATGTCCCTTTGGAGTTCTAGAGGAAATTATTGTTTAAGCTCTGTGAGCTTCTTTTGTTTACTGTCGTTGTAAGAGGATAAGAGGTGGAGGCAGTTTGGTTAAGCTGTGCTTCCATTTACAGTCTCTCTAAATTTCCTGAAGCATTAGATTGGGTGGATCTAGTGGAAATAAGAGGGAGATACAGTTCAGTGCAAATTTACAGAATTCATTTCCCATAGAAAATGATATTTTGTGCACTTCTTGGGAACTAGCTCTTTAAGGCTGTTTGACATTTGTAGCTGAATTATATTAAGTGCTGAAATGTTAATAGATAACTATTTTCAAAGAAATTGGACTGTAGTTCTTGAACCAACATGTAAGTTGATTGTTGCATTTACTGAGCTGTTTTGTTATGTTGAAGTTGGATATACTAAGGACGTGATTTTTTTTAAGCCATACATAATCATGAGAGACCCACTGAGTCCTTCACATAAAAAAATCTAATCTTTTGATACCAACTACATGACTTTCTGGGCTTCCCAAGTGGCTCAGTGGTAAAGAATCTACCTGCAAATGCAGGAGACACAGGTTTGATTCCTGGGTTAGAAGATCCCCTGGAGAAGGGAAATGTCAACGCACTCCATTATTCTTGTCTGGAAAATCTCATGGACAGAGAAGCCTGGCGGGCTACAGGCCATAGGGTTACGAAGAGTCAGGCATGACCTAGTGACTCATGAGCAAGCAAGCAGCATGACTTGCCAGAAATAAAAAAGTGTTGTTCTCTTAGTAAACTCATGTTAGACTCTTGTGAATATTTTAAATGCATTAGGGATACACAGTATTTCATTTTGCTATCTAGTTAAACATTAAAAAGTCAGATACTTCAGATAAAATATATGTAAACCTTTTAGAAAGAAAACATCTTTCCCAGTTTAGGATTTATTTTTGTATAGTATACTAGCAGATGAACTTTCCTCACCTTGGTTTTTAGCAATCTCTGTTAAGTAAGTTTTGGGGCTAGCTGATTAAGCAGCTGTTTATTTGGAGAGGTATATAGTTCTGTCTCTGGGCTACTCAGAGTGCCAACAGGATGTTTCCAGCTTGGTAATTTAGCTGCCTCTGCTCTGCCATATATCACCAGGCTTCATCTAGGGTGGAGCAGTGGAGATGGTGAGAGTATTAATTGTATGCTGTACTAAGTCACTTCAGTCTGTCCAACTCTATGTGACCCTAAGGACTTCAGCCTGCCAGGCTCCTCTGTCCATGGAATTCTCCAGGCAAGAATACTGGAGTGGGTTGCTGTGCCCTCCTCCAGGGGATCTTCCGACCTCGGGCTAGAACCTGTGTCTCTTCTGTCTGACCTGCATTGGCAGGCAGGTTCTTTACCTGGGAAGCACTGTTAATAGTATTCCTGATGAGGTTTGCTGACTGTTGGATGTAGGGTGTGAGCAGAAGGAAGAATGGTGGTGCTGTTAACAGAAATAGTCAAGTGTATTTATATGTTACTCTGTGTAGACAATTATCTTAACAGAAGAAAATTTTAATTGACAGTTTCATTAGTACTTTGTTTTAAATTTACCAATCCTGAGTCTTCTGAATTCTTATATTTAAAGGATACCATGTAATGTTTTAATTGAGAGAAAAATGAATTCTGTTGTGCTGAGCTACTGAGATCTTGAGGTTTGTTATAGCAGTTAGCATTACTTACCCTAACTAATACAGAAATCAATTTTTAATCAAAGTAAAAAATACTGTTATTAGTAGGTCTGGATAAATAAAATTGTGTCACTTTTACAAGTTAAACTGAGTTTGAATTGAGATCTCAAAATCCATTTTTTTCCTAATACTGTAGTTTATAATCCAACCAATTGAAAATTCAGTTGATGGTTGTGTGGTTTGTTACCGTGTCTAAGCACTGATTTTCTAGATATTTAAATTAAATTACTGATATTTAAACTGAATTTTTTCAGTATTTTTTTTAGTGGAGAAAATTTCAAGTCTTATTTAATTTATGCATCTGAAAACAATCTATTTTCAACCACAGTAAAATTAAAGAATTCTTTTTCCTTTTACTTCTGATTATCTGAAGGCATTTGAATATTCCATTTAAAGCAACAGTTTAAAAAATTGAGATATAATTCATATACTATAAGATTTACCCTTTAACACGTACAAGTCAGTGGTTTTTAATACTTCAAAAAGTTGTACAGTCATCACCACTGTCTGGTGTTCTGATGTCTAGAACATTTTCATCACCCCATGTTCACTAGCCATCACCTCTCGTTCTCTGTTTCCTCAGTCCTTGGTCACCACTGATCTACTTTTTGTCTCTATGTATTCACCTATTCTGAAAATTTCACATAAGTGGAAATTAATGTATATGATCTTTTATGTCGTACTCTTACATTTAGCATGTTTACACGATTCACTCATGTTGTAACATGTCTGAGTTCTTCCTTCCTTTTTATGACCAAATAATATTCCATTGTATTTATTACAGAGGTCACATTTTGTTTGTCCACTCATCAGTTGATAGGCATTTGAGTTGTTTCTGCTTTTTTCTGCTGTGCATATTCTCTTACAGGCTTTTGTGTGGATGTGTGTTTTTACTTCTCTTTGGTATATACCTAGGAATGGATCGGATGTATACTGAGTCATATGGTAGCTTTCTGAGGAACTGCCAAGCTTTTTAAGAGGCCGTGCCACTTTATATTCCCACTAGTAATGTAAAAGGGTTCTACTTTCTTCACAGTTTCATCCATACTTGTTTTTGCTTTATGTAGTTTTGGGGTGTGGTACAATGTAATTTTGTTATGTTGTACCTTTTTGAAATTGGTCCCTTGCTGTGGAAAGACAAAAGTTTATTTGAAATAGACTATTTATTTAGAGAAAGGTTAATACTAAGATGCCAACACACGATTGTTCCTTGATAATAATATGCTAATATCAGTACCATTTACAGAAATGAACCAGATGAATTTAGCACCAGTATTTTAAGTTAGTATTGTGATTCATAGACTGAATACTAACTAAACATTTCAGTTTCATTCTTAATGATTACATGTAAAATAACTGATACAATGAATTTCAAATAAGTTATGTCTTCCAAATCTATGTAAATGCTTTTGAACTTCATAACACTTCATTTAATAGAGTGGCATTTAGCATCTCCTCTGCAAGACACATGGCTAGGCTATAGGAGCAAAGGGATGAGCTAGACAGACATGGACCCTCTTTTGTTCTTGATAGTCATATCCCACTTAGGGAAATAAACTTGTGCACATAATTACAGATTATGGTTTGCGTGATGAAGAAAAGAAACTGGGTGTGTAAAAGAGAATACTCTTCTTCAAGTTTGTAAATCAGGTAAGGCCTCTCTGAGAAGGTCATTTTAAAGCTAAGACTCAAAAGATGATTAAGAAAGAGTTAAGTCTGCAAGAGCTGGGAGAGAATACTACAGGTATATTGTCTGAATTGGTAACGAGCTTAGCATACTTGGAGATCAAAGTGATTGCCCATTTGGCTAATGAGAGAGGAGGAAAGAATAAAATCAGAGGATGTGGGAAAGAGATGATCTGGGACCATCTGGTTATGGTAAGGAATTAGAGTTAAATCCAGACTGGTAGGGATCTACTAGAGAGTGACAGGAGTGATTCACATTTTTAAAAGATTACTCTGTTTACTGACTGTAGACCAGAGTGTGTGAAGACCAATTAAAGATGCTATTTATTAATATTACAGAAGTTCCGGCAAGAGGTAGCAGTTTAGATTAGAGTAATGACAATGGAATTGGAAAGAAATGAACTGAGAGGGGCTTCTGGAGATAGAGTGCGTGAGATTTGCTGATGGTTGATATGTTAGACAAGGTGAGAGAAAAATTGAGGATAATGCCCAGCGTTGTGGCTTAAACAAGTGAGGGGAAAGATCTGGAGATTTGGGAACTGAGAACTGTTGTGGATGTTTTGACTTTGAGTTGCTTACTAAGATATCTGAAGGTGGGGACTTCACTTGTGGTCCAGTGGTTAAGATTCTGCATATCTACCGCAAGGGGCATGAATTTGATCCCTGGTCCTAGAACTAAGATCCCATGTGCTGCCTGGTGTGGCCAAAGGCAAAAAACAAACAACAACAAAACACTCATAAAGATATCTGAAGGTGTTAGATGTCTAATAAATGGTTGGGTGTGTGGATTTGAGTTTGAGAAGGAGAGAGAGGCCTTGGATAGAGAAGCAAATTTGCATCTCAGCTGAAGAAGCTTTCTTAACTTTTAGAATTGGATGGAAAATTTAGCAAAGGACTCTGAGTGATATGAATGAGATGTCCAAATGCCTCTTAATGGATTTTCTAAACTTTGATTGCTCTTCCAGAGGTACAAATGGTGAAAGCCATGGTCTTTTCTCCTTTCAAATGTTGGAACCTTTTGCTAGGCACTTTTGGCCATGCTGTTCCTCACCCTGCTTGCTTGGCCATTATCCAGCCTTTCTGTTCAGTGGGTATGAAAGAAAGAAAGTGAAGTTCCTCAGTCGTGTCGGACTCTGTGGCCCCATGGACTGTAGCCTGCCAGGCTCCTCCATCCATGGAATTTTCCAGGCAAGAGTACTGGAATGGGTTGCCATTTCCTTCTCCAGGGGATCTTCCTGACCCAGGGATTGAACCTGGGTCTCCAGCATTGCAGGCAGATGCTTTTACCGTCTGAGCCACCAGGGAAGCCCGTGGGTATAGGCTTTAAAAAAATAGGACTTGGCGATAAGGGATTATCAGTCTCTGGGCTTCTAGGAGTGCTATTTCAGTCAGTATATTTTAGGTTAAATAGATTATGTGCTGTTAGGTTCGAAAGTTTGATGAGTATTTGTATGTATTTCTGAAACTAGGACTCATAGTTTTCAGACTCATTTTAATTTGGAGTTTTTAATTTTCACATAAGAATTATCATTATAGATAACTGAATGATTGCTTTATAGCTGACTCTCATGAGATTTTAGTACCTATATTCTAAACTAAGTGATCTTGCTAAATGTCTTTAATTTATACGGCTAAGTTTCTCAAGCATGGGCTTCTGGAGTCTATGAGGTTGCGGACTGATAGTGATCTGTATTGTTTCTGTGAAAAAATTGTTTTAAACCTATCTACTAAATAATTATGAGAATAAACTAAGTTGGATTGCCACTGTACTTAATTTTTATATATATACATGTCAGTAGTCCAAAATATTGAGTATTCTAGCATACTTTTATGTCCCATCTTGTTTAAAAATGATCCTTGTGATAAAGTACATGATTAATTCCATTACTGCTATAGTTTAATAGTAAAATGATGATTACCTATGTAGAAAACAGCTAATACATAGTTTTCTTACATTTTGAAGTAGTTGATAAATACTTCTTTCATCCCATCCACTCAGGACATCCTTTCACTAAAAATCTGAAGTTAAGTAATTTATGCTTTGCACATGGACTTCTTGACTTTTTTTTAAAAACTAATTTCAAATATTTTTCTATGTAGAGAAGGTGAAATGAATTAAGTTTTCTTTTTGTTATTTATAAATGTCATTTTAAACTGATTCTTGAAAGCTCTTCAAATACGGAATAGGGCTTGCTTTTTTATTCATTAAATTGATAGTTATTGCAACTTTAAACCTATTTAGCAGTATCCTAATCGTGTTCTTATACATAATGAACAAAAGTAGTCTGCTACTGGTCATACAGCTTATCAATACTGTCACAAAATCTCTCATTAGACCCTCATGAAACTGCATGATGTCAGAGAAGCAGTTGTTAGAGATTAGTATCAAATGCTCATTGAATGTTTTCTAAGTGTTCAGCTCTGTTAGAGGTTTGTGTGCATTTTTATTGTTGTGAAGATTCAACCTTGTGAAATAGGTACTATTATTTCTCTCATTTTTTAAATAAGAAAACTGAGGCAAAGAGTGGTGGTAGTGGGATTGTGTACAAGTTTCTTAAACATTTCTTCACCTGTCTCTGCCATATTCTTCTCTAAATTCAACTCCTTCACACAAGATTTTACCCCTTATGAGTTACTCAAGAACATTGCTCCGGAAATTTTCTGTTTTTCTCTCCTGCATCATCACTTAACTGAGGATGGATTATTTCTGTTGGCATACAAACATGTTATTTCTCTTTTCTTAAAAAAAAAACAAACACAAAGCAGTAACACAAGACCCTCTTTTGACTTCCCTTCCCTTCCAGCTATTACTGTTATTCCCTTTCCGTCCTTCGTGCACAGCTCCTTATGAATTGTGAATATTCACTATTTGTGATTGTACTCCTCTCCTTTTCTCTTAGATACATCCCAGTTAAGTTTTTACCCTACTGTTCAACCAAGATTGCTTTTATCAAGGTCACCAGGGAGCTCTATGTTGCAGGATATATACAGAAATGAACATTATGAAAGAAGGACACTATGAGTATATAACAAAAACCTAGAAACATTCAAATATCCATGTTGTAGACTTTAGTGTTTCTGTGTAATGGAGCATTCAAAAAGAGTGGGGGCAGACATATTTATACTGCTAAGGAGTAATTGCCAGGGTAAAATAAGTGAGAAAACAAAGTACTAAAGAGTGAGTATCGTGCTCTACCTTTTATGTGAGAAAAGAAGGGAAACATAAGTGTGCTTATATCCGCATTTGTTATGTTGTTACAAAACCATGGAAGGGTAAATCACAATTACAGAGGAAGAGGGTAGGAGGCAGAAGCTAAAACTCTTTGTACCTTGGTCTATAATTTTTCCTTTGTTTCTGTGTATGTTATATATAGCTTTAAAAATTAAATAGAAAAATATTCCTAAAAATTAAATAGAAAAAAAATTCCTAAACAGTTTAACAATGTTAGGATGTTAACAAAATTACAAGTAATTTTGAAACACTATTTTGACTACATATCTCTAATAGGATAGATCTAAGGACTGACAAAGTGACAAGAAATCTTAAACCTCATCTAGAATTATTGAGATTATACATAGTAGGATAAAGCACAAAAGTACTTTTGCTAATGGCATAATTTTGTTAATATCATTAGTAAAAGGTTTTCAGGGTGACAAATGTATAAATAAAATGAAAAACCTTATACCATTCAATTAAAATCAGAAAAAT
Source organism: Madoqua kirkii (assembly GCA_006408675.1). NCBI lineage: Eukaryota > Metazoa > Chordata > Mammalia > Artiodactyla > Bovidae > Madoqua > Madoqua kirkii. The sequence goes on along the minus strand of SJYC01030522.1, from coordinate 29,400 downwards.
GAATATTCACTCAGGGTTTGAGTTTCTCCTTTGCGAAAAATACACACTTTGTATCTCTCTTGAAGAACCTTAGAAATAATATCAAGTGACCGTAAGTACCCTTAGGCCCCAGATTTTGTCTTTAGATGCCATTTCTTATTAAAAGGAATCAAAGCCCCTGGAACTGTAGCTGTTTCCAGGCCTGGCAAAAGAAATGTGGAAGGTGAACCTTATGTGCCCAAAAGCAAGGAAGCTCTTACAGACTACAGAGGTCAAAATTATTTTCTACCCCTAATGAAATAGTGGATCTAGGCAGTTTGATCTAAGTTATTAAAAAGGTGAATGTTGGATGGCAGAGTTCACAGGGGATGAATCAGGCTGACAATATTTAAACACACTGATCGATCTTAACATGACTAAAAGTAGGTCACCCAGTCTACATGTGCTAATAATGATGTGTTACAACAGGAAATTCTCTTGTCAAACAAAAAAGAACCTGAAGTTCATCAACCCTCCAGATCTAACTGCATTTACAGAAGACTACAGGACAAACTATACCATACCAGAAGGACACAGTCACTCACATCCTGACTGCAACATGTTTTCTTCAACAAATAGCTAGGGAAAATTTTGAAAGAAGTGGAAGCTGCTAAAAGATTAAAAGAGACATAACAACCCAATTCCATGTGTGAACCTTGTTTGATTCTGATTTAGACAAACCATCAGACGGTAAAGAATCTGTCTGCAATGTGGAAGATCTGGGTTTAATCCCTGGGTTGAGGTGACCCCCTGGAGAAGGGCATGGCAACCCACTCCAGTATTCTTGCCTGGAGAATCCCCATGGAGAGAGGAGCCTGACAGGGGCTGCAGTCTGTGGGGTCACAGAGTCGGACACGACTGAGTGACTCAGCACAGCACAGCACACATCCCTAAAAAGACTTTTTGAGCAAGTGGGGAAAATTGAGCTGTACTGGATATTACTTAATAAGAAATTAACATTTATTTTATTGAAGGTGGTAATATTGTGGTTAGTTGCAAAAACAACTGCTACAGATACATGCTATTTTTTAACACGTGAAAAGAAATGATATGGGGTGTTTGCTTTAAAACTCTTCTTTGCCAAAAATGAAATGGGGGTGTGTAAATGAAACAAGAATAGCAAAATGTTGATAATTGTTGGAGCTGGATATTTGGGAATTCTCAAGATGGTAAGGGGCTCTATTTTATTCTCTCCACTTTGTGTGTGTTTGAGAATTTTAATAGTAAAGTAAAAAAATTCATGACTGATATTTTTTGTATCTAATGATATGACATAGGAGTAGCTATTAAATGTTTGAACTGATAGTTTATGATGGCTATAGTATTTATCAAAGGAACTTCTTTAGGTTGCAGCTGAAGTAATAAGTATATTGTAAAAACTTATAAAGCATTATCTAATTCATTTCTCCAGGGCTTAAATCTTTATCGCTTAGCGTTTAACTCATGTTATATAATTTACTATTGTGCCCCACCCAGTGTTCATATGTATTGATTAAAGTTTCAAGACTTGTGATATGTAGTTTTTCAAAAACAATCCTGTGTTGTATTTGGTTGTTTATATATAAGAGTTTGTATATGTGCATTTTCGGAATGGTGCACTCAAAAATACTTCTGCGGAAATTAAATTATGCCTAAAAGCTAAGTATCTTGGAAGGACAACTATACCTTCTCTTGATCTTTGGTATCTAAAGACCCCTGAACCACAGATCTTAACTACAGAATGGCTCTTTTTACTGTGGTTAATTTTAATGTAAGACTCTCTTTTAGTAGCCATGTTGCATATATAGACTTTGAAAATTGTTATAGTTATTGCTTGGATTTGGCATGTTTAGTAATTGTCAATATAGCCAATGTTTGTTTTAATAGGATTCAAGGAACACTTGCCTGTTTCTCCGTTATGAAATAGGAGTTCTTATGGGGACTGTACATAAATGTTTTTATTTTAAATACCTAATGCTTGTAGTGTGAGCACTTGACAGATTTATTAGAAGTACAAAATAGAGCAGAGATAACCAGAATTTATTTTATATTTTGGGTTGTGTATGGAGATGGCACTTGGATCTCCATGCACTTGAGCTTGTTTTTCTTTAGTCTTGTGTTTTTGAAAAATGTACAGAGGTATTCATGAGAATGGCAAGAATAATAAAAACTAGAATAGTTATTTAAAACTGTAAACTATATCCAAATGGCTTTTGAATTTAAAACTGATAAATTACCCTGCATGATGTTACTAAAGTAGAAATAAATTTTATGTATTCTTTTGATTAAAAATACTGACAAAATAATGCAAAATAACACTGGTGATCTTGGAATTTTATCCCATTGTTGACTGTTAATAGAAAGCCAGCCACTTTCTCATTAATAGTCTTGAAGGTTTTTAATGACAGTCACACACGCATTGCATTATGGCTGAAAGACCAACTTCCAATTTACCTATTTTCCCCATTTTAAAGATAATTTGGGAATCATCTGTATTTTATTATATCTACAGTAGATATGTTACCATTTGCTGAACTTTCAATGTCTTAAATGGAATTTGGAAAAACCAAATTCTTAAATTATTTCAGTTTTCTGCTTATTTGTGCCTAAAGGGAATGTTACTTTACCCACAGTAAGGCATCTTATTCCCAACTTTCAATTTGTATAATTAGAAAAAGTTGAATTTTTTTCTTTATCCCATTTCTTAGTTGACGAAGGATCAGAGATTGGTGTATTCGGGCAGACTGCTTCCCGATCATCTGCAGCTGAAAGACATTCTCAGAAAAGTAAGCTTTTCCACCACTATTCAATACCAGTTATTCACAGTGCCAGAGGAAATATGTTCTGAACTTTCTTTTGATATCCAGCCAATTTAGTTCTTAGACACTTTAAAATCAACCCTTTTAGGTAGCATAATAGTGATTCTGATTAGTTAACAGTTTTATATATCCATCTGATCGCTAAATCTGAAATAGCATTACATATTTGTGTTCAGGGATTTGTTATCTTGTGGAAGAAAGCCATATTGACTTATCATTAATGCAGGAGTAGAGTGCTCAAGTAGACTGGTAACAGTCCCCTCTCTTAAATCCCTTTTTGATGAAACTACATGACATTTTAATACAAGTTAATTTGGGTTAGGAGTTAATTTTGGGACATCAAATATTACAGAAGGAAGCCTACTTGGTCCATCAGCAAACTTTGAATCCTGGTACTCAGAGTTAAATATATTTTACTATAATTTTTTGATAGAATACTAGTTACTTTAATGGCAGTTTTTAGCTCTGTTTATTTGTGGAATTTATACTTTTAGAATTTTTCTGCATTTGAGATTCTTTTTGCTTGTGAATGTAGCAGAGTTGAATATATAGCTGTTAGGTTTCACTTTAGATTTTTGACTTAACTGAATGTTTTCTGGAAATCCCTACTCTCTTTATACTCTTGTGTATGTTTATGATCACTTGTGGGAAATTTTACAAAACTGTACACTGGTGTATTCCTTCTGTTTAGATAGTTGACATTTTATCTTTGCTAGTGTGACTTCCTGCTGTCATTTTCATTTTAATCATGTAGTTTCAGGTTGCCAAAATGGTTTAATAACATCTCTCACTGTCTCTTTCTCCCTACCTCTCCCTCTCTCTCTCAAAAATACTGGCTTTTGTAGCATATATCTTCCCCTCTTTCTTTTCTTGATAGACTTTATTTTTTAGAGTAGTGTTGGGTTCATAACGAATTGGGCAGAAGGTATAAAGATTACCCATGTAACTCCTGCCTCCACACATACGCAGCTGCTCCCACTAACAGCATTCCACATCAGTCTACATTAGAGTGCTACAGTAGTTAGAGCTGAAGCCTGCATTGACATCATCACCCCAAACCCATCGTTTACATGAGGGTTCACTCTTGGTGGTGTACTTTCTGTAGGCTTTAATGAATGACAGGTATAATGACAGGTATCCATCCACCTTATAATATTGTACAGAATACTACCCCCCGAATCTGCTATGTTCCACCTCTTCATTTTCTTTCCTGGTTTTATCCTTAAAAACTTTTTTCACTATATGCTCTTTGAAATATAGATTTATTATTTTAACCCAAGGATACCTAGAGTCTGAACATGCATACTTCTAAAAAGGATTTTGCTGCCAGAAATCATTTCCAACCAGAATACTTGAAATGCTTTGGGATTTCCTTGGTGGTGCAATGGTTAAGACCCTGTGCTATCACTGCAGGGGGCTCGGGTTCAGTCCCTGCTCATATGTGCCTCTCCATGGCCAACCACACCCCCCCCCCGCCCCCCAACAACAAAAACCTCCCAGCTTCAGTCAAAGGACTGTTGTGCCCTTTATCGTAGAACATTTTGAACAGTATGTTTACAGTTTGAACAGATCATTGAACTGTATAACCCTTTACTTCTTTCAGCTAAATGCTGTCATTAACTTTACCTGTTTAGTTATAAAATATTTTATAGAAACATTTCCCAAAGGTGAATATCCCCCCCCCCCCCCCGCCCCCCCGCCCTCCAACAACAAAAACCTCCCAGCTTCAGTCAAAGGACTGTTGTGCCCTTTATCGTAGAACATTTTGAACAGTATGTTTACAGTTTGAACAGATCATTGAACTGTATAACCCTTTACTTCTTTCAGCTAAATGCTGTCATTAACTTTACCTGTTTAGTTATAAAATATTTTATAGAAACATTTCCCAAAGGTGAATAAATACTATGAGGTAATTGTGGTTAATATGACCTTTGAAACTAGGTTTGTAAGGATGAACATTTTACACTTGGATGCTTTTTTTACTGTTCTGTATTCCCAAGCTAAGGGGACAATGTAAATCAGGCATCCTTTCTACCTGCTTTGCTTGGTGTACCTCATGTAATGCTATTTCTGGGAATGCCTTTCTTTAGTATTCTAACTCCTATTAACTTCTTCCTCTAAACCCATAAACAGTTACAGTTCATGCATCTCAGTTTTGTGCAAAAGACTGATTTATGTATTTCTCTAGTTGCGCTCTAATGTGCTAGTCTGTTCTTTCAATTGTGGAGAGTGGGAGCTACTCTGTGGTTGCAGTGTGCGGGCTTCTCACTGCGGTGCCTTGTCTTGTTGCCAAGCACAGGCTCTAGGGCACGCGGGCTCCAGTAAATGCAGCTCTTGGCCTTGGGCACAGGCTCAGTAGTTGTGGTGTGTGGGCTTAGTTGCTCTATGTGGGATCTTCCCAGATCAGGGATCAAACCTGTGTCTCCTGCATTGATAGGCAGATTGTTTACCACTGAGCCACCAGGGAAGCCCTAGTCTGTTCTTTTAACAACACCGTGAGTCTCTTGAGGGGAGGGACTAACTCCTGCCCTTTCTTGGGTTCACCTCAGAATTAAGCACAGTTCTTGTTTATGGAAGATGGTGAATTCCTAGAGCTTTGTTTTGGGCATCTTTTCTTTATTTCCTGCCTCGGCCCCCCCCGCCCCCGTCTGCTGCCCCTTTTAAAAAATCATTTTCTGATTTTTTCTTTTTTAAAATTGCTGCACCATCCTTTGTTCTTCTCTGCCTCTCCTTACTCTACCTTATTTACTTGCTTTATGCCTATGATAAATATACTCATGAAATCATCAAGCTAAAATGCCAGTTAATTATTTTTAGAGTATTTTCCTTCACTCATAGTTGTAGATTTATGGAGACACATTTGGAATATTACAGAATATAGTTCAAATATATGCTCTATGTCTGTGTATAAGTGTTAGAGATAAAACCAGTTTTTGACTTAAAAAATAAAATACTATTGCTAAAATTCAGACAGGTGAGATTATAGTGAGGTTATTTGAGTTTCCTTATCACTGTAAGTTTTCAAATAATGAAAACATTTACTATTAAAAGTTTGTAGGCCTAAGCTTCAATGTAACTGTCACAGTGCTGATGTTAATGTGTGTAGTATTTTTACACTGAAACAGTAGGTTGCATTGACACAACTTTACAGCAGTGTTTGCTTGGTATACAAAATAATGATTTTTTTTCATATAGTAGTTCCTAAGTATTGAGATTGTTTTCTAAGCATGGAAGAAATATTCAGAAGGGTCCCAATTTATGTGCAGGTGACAATTTATTAGTAATAAAACGGCTGTGGTAGGAAGAAACTTAAGTTCTGAGTTAAGTATTTCTGCTTAGCTACTGACATTTTTGAGCTGTGTACTTTCCAGTACTACCCTTTAAATGTAATTTTCTTTAATTTTAGCAAGATGAGTATCATATGGTTCATCTAGTATGTACTTCTCGGACTCCTCCCAGTTCTCCAAAATCCAGCACCAATAGAGAAAGTCATGAAGCACTGGCATCCAACAGCAATTCTGTGAGTTGTTTTGGGCAGAGTAAATGCTGAAGTTTTCTGATTATCCCTTCTAGCCTCTAAAAACTAAGTGGAAAACAGAACAACTGGATCTTGTGGGTGGTGAGACTGTGTTGTGAACAGCTTAAGTTAATCATTTAAACTTCATTTTTAGAGATCCAGTACACAGTGTAATCCCTTGAAGCCTGTGCCCCATGAATTATAATTTGCTATATGGCAGGTCAGTATAGAGCCAATTTTCAGGGGTTTAATTACTGAAATACTGAAAAGACAAAATTATGATATGGTTATATAATATAAACTCTACAGCCAATATTTCAGAAATGTTTAAGGTATTTTATATATTATATTTAGTCAAGGTAGATTAAATTATTTAAACTTTAAGTTTGCTAAATCTTCTTGAAGAAGATTGCTTGTTCAGTAATTGTTTTTTAAAATGACTGGATTTGAGTATATATTCCTACTGTGGGAGGATGTACCCAGTTCTTTCAGACTCCAGTATTCATTTTTCCCTCCTATTTTTCCATCTGCCTAAAATTGTCTTGGAAATTTAAAAAACTAGTTGAACTTTTCAACTTAGACATTTTTTACACTGTTCAAATTCTTTTATGTCAAATTATTTTGGGTTTCCTTTTGTAAAAGCTGTATGTGACACTTTTGGAGGTGAAAGGAAAGGACTGGCTGAGTGGGAAGCTAGTTTCAAGCTTCCTGGGTAGGGGTCTTTTGTACTGCTAAGTGTACTTTCCTTCTTGTCTGGAGTCTAGCCAGAATTTTGAGGAGGGGATGAATGGCAGGGGTGATATGAGAGACTGATTGTTAACTGCTTCTTTAAGAAACTGGATCTTGTAGTTGCTCTCTTTAATTAGCATAGCCTCAGTGGTAAGTATTTTCTAGTACTAGCCATGGGAATTCAGCTTTCACTAAACTGAAAGTTGTTTTGTCGATAATTAAAAGCTGTATGTGACACTTTTGGAGGTGAAAGGAAAGGACTGGCTGAGTGGGAAGCTAGTTTCAAGCTTCCTGGGTAGGGGTCTTTTGTACTGCTAAGTGTACTTTCCTTCTTGTCTGGAGTCTAGCCAGAATTTTGAGGAGGGGATGAATGGCAGGGATGATATGAGAGACTGATTGTTAACTGCTTCTTTAAGAAACTGGATCTTGTAGTTGCTCTCTTTAATTAGCATAGCCTCAGTGGTAAGTATTTTCTAGTACTAGCCATGGGAATTCAGCTTTCACTAAACTGAGAGTTGCTTTGTCGATAAACCTAAGGGTCTTTCTATGCTTCCTACCTTGCATAAGAAGGGACACAACCCTGGTACTGGCATAGAATTCTGTTTATAGTCTTTGAACAGTTGTGTTGCTCCAGTTTTTGTTGACAGAGAACTTTCTTTTTCCTTTTCTAGTGGTTCCTCGGCCATGATTTCATTTCTTTTTAATATATATTCAGTTTTTCAGAGGTGTGTTATAAAAAAATCTGAGAAGAATCAAAGGAGGATGAAATTTAGTTCCTTTTAATTTTTTTATGGCTGATAAATTTCAGTGGGACTTGATAATGTCTTAAAAATCCGTTCATGAAAGTTATATAATAAGGTCAGAGATAATTAGTTCTAGAAAAATTAGGGTGTGCTGCCAAATGGCTAGGCCTTTCTTCTATTAAATTTTTTTAGTGACTACCATAATTTGATGATCCATTTAATACAAAATCTTGCCAAAAAAGAAGCCTTTCCAGGTTGTGTGCCTAATAATCAGCCTCCTGTAAGATATTTGGTGTCTGTTTGGTATGGAATAACATTTTAAAGCTTTTGTTAATTTTTCAAAGGTCCTTAGGACCTTTCACATGGTGGGACTAAGGAAGGTAGACATGTAAAAAGACACGCTGTAAATGGGAAGGCAGTACCAGTACTGTGATTTTAACAAACTTGGAAGGATGCTGAAATTGTTTTGTATTCAGTTTTTTAAAGTAGGTAATTTATATAAACTGTAATTGTGTTTTAAATTTACATAAAATACTTGACAAACTATTTTCAAACAGCAACAACTTGAGATGGTCTTCAAGGGGTTATATTGATTGAAGTTGTTGAATCTGTAAGTTACTGACGCCATTAATGCATGAGAATTTTAAAATTCTGTTTGGTATCTGGTTTATTTTGTTAAAAAAAAATAACAGTATTTGTTGGTAGTATCGTTAAACTAATAGGATTTTAGGACTGAAAGGAATCTTGGAAATCTAGTTCAATCTCATTTCTTATAGGAAAGCTGTGACTTAGGGGTTAAGTGAATTGTAGGTTATGTTCCTTGTTGATGTCAGAGATAACACCAAATTCTAGCACACTCTTCAGTGTTTTAAACCAGTGTATGACTAAATGGCATGTTATACCGTAGCTGGTACATAGTAACTGTTTAAGTGATACAGTTATTAGTACCATTATTGAACACTTCTTATGTGTTAGGCATCATGAAAAGAGCTTTGCATGCATTAATTTTCACAAATTTTGTATGCTATTTTTGGTATATAATTACTACTCAGCCTTTTATAGTTGAGAAATGGACTATTATTGTATAATTAATGGATTTTGATTTTCTAAGCTCTATAGTCTCATTAGAATTAAATTATTTATACCTACATATGTAAATAAATAAATATACCTATTATGCTGGGCACCAAGTCCAATCAGTAAATTTCTAGAGTTCACTCTTTGTGGAGGGATTTCACAGATGCATTTTTAGTAATATGTCTATAATATTGTGATTATAATGAGTTAAATCTCCTTGAAAAAAATAATTACATTTTTTTTGTAGAGTTCAGATCAGTCAGGATCATCAACTCCACCATCCAGTCAAGAAACCTTGACTTTAGCTACCAGTTCTTCCTCAGAAGGATTGAGGCAACGAACCCTTCCACAAGCACAAACTGACCCAGCACAGAGTCATCAGGTCCCATATGTAATGCAAGGGTGAGTGGTCCTCTTAAAAATCTATGTCTCCAGACTTTCATGGCAGCCCCCTTCACTAGTCAAAGTACATTTGAAATTTACTCATATACCTGATTATATGTTTTGCGTATTAGAGGGTTAAGTGTAGCAGTTTTGGGGGGGCTGTCTTGTGTGGTTTGTGGGATTTTAGTTCCCTGACCAGGGACTGAACCTGGCCCTCTGCAGTGAGAGCACTGGACTGCCACTGAACTCCCTGGAGCGGTGCTTTTGAAAGCTGGTTGTACATTAGAATTGTCTGGAATAGTACCTTTCAGTCTTTAATGTTTGTGCTAATCACCTGGAGATGTTAAGATGTAGATTCTGATTCAGTTGGTCTAACAGGGCCTGAGATCAGGTATTTCCAGTGAGCTCTGCTGTGATACTGATGCTTCTGATGCTTTGACCATAGTTTGAATAGCAAGGATCTAGGTAACTAAAATTTTTGTTTTTACTCAGTCTTACTATGTCATGCTCAAGTGCTCAGTCGTGTCCAACTTTGTGACCCTAAGGACTATAGTTCACCAGGCTCTTCTGTCCATGGGATTTTATAGGCAGGAGTACTGAAGTAGGCTGCCATTTCCTCCTCCAGGTTATCTTCCTTACCCAGGGATTGAACCCGCGTCTCCTACATCTTGGGTATTGGCAGGCGGATTCTTTACCACTAAGCCATCAGGGAAGCCCCAGTCTCACTCTAGATCTACTCAAATTAGTCTTCTGGAGAACAGATGGGTGAATAAGAGTGTTCTTGGAAGAGAATAGAGCCCAGGAATCTGTTTTTTAAAAGTCCTACTGTTGTTTATGATCAGCCAGGCTTGGTAACAACTAAGACAGGGTATTGTGATAAGTATTATGGTGATGTATCATGAAAATAAGCTAACCATTGCAAGTTATCGAGTGACTTTCTTAAGAGGAGTTTACTCAAGACGCTTGCTATGGCTACTTTATATTTGGCAATTACAATAGGCCTCTTGGGTTAGGCAGTTCCAGGGGGAATGCAGCCAACAGCCACAGCAGCTGTGGACAGCTCAGAGAGGAGGATCTTGGGGAATACAGTTTAGAACTGGGTCATGTCTGAAACTGGAGTACTTTTGAAATAAAGGAAGCAAGAATAATAGTTATGATAGTTGTTTTGCATTGCATATTGTGCTGTGGTGTGTGGCACAGTGCTCCAGATCTATGATGTTGAGGCTGGAAATAAGCAAATGGCTAGGACCCCCCGAAAATGGTAGTAAGCGATGCAACCAAGGAGTAGCCACTAACTGTTATGCCAAAGAGGATGTAATAGCATATGGCTGCTTTTTACTTAAAATTTTATAAACTTAATTCAATTCTTAATATAGAAAAACAAAGCTGAGTATATAGAAAAATACTAAAAAGACTCATTTGTCTCATATTCTTGAGTTTTTCTTTTAAAAATAAGTGTTTAGTAAGGCCGATTGTAGACTTTTATAAAGCATCTCATGAAACTATTTTTGTTTTCAGAAAATGATTATTACAAATTGGAACTTCGTTATTTGTAAAAAAAGTTTTGGCATGATTTACATAGTAGAATAGTGGCTTAAAATAGTTTTGTCTTATGACGGTGATTCCTTTTCTGTCTTTTTTGCCAAATAAAACAGTTCAGTTCCTCTCAGTTTATACAGAGAGCTATTACTAATATTTTACCAAATATTTTGGTAGTGATGGAAAGTGAGAATGGATATAATAAACCTTGAAGAATATATAATGATATGTTGACAATAGTTATGTCTGCACAATAATATTTTTTAACTATTTCTCATATTTACAGTGAATATATTAATAGATATATTTTAAACTCTTGATTTATTAAATTAAGGTAAAATATGCATAAAATAAACCCTTTAAAGCATTTTTAAAGTGCACAGTTCACTAGCATTAAGTACCTACACAATGAATATATATTCTGTAATAAAGTACATGAAGTCGCATGTTTTAAGAATAAGACCATGGATATCTTGGAAAGAGATTAATAATTTCTTTAAACTAGTCTGTTGAGAAAATCAACAGACTTTGGAGCAAAGGCATTAGCTCTTAGAAATATATAAAACAGGTTAGAAAAATCTGAAATAGTGTTTATTTCGCTAAAAATGAGTATTAAGATGAAAAGAGTTAAAATCCTTAAATAATGTTTAGTTTTAAATCAGGAGGGCAGTATGGCTTAGGGGATGTACAGATTCAGGAGTCAGCCTGTCTTGGTTTGAATCCTAGCCCTGTCCTCTGACTAGCTTGGGCAAGTGTCTTCTCTTCTTTGCTTCAGTTTGCTCATGATCTGGAGATAATAGTACTTATTGTATAGGATTTCTGTGTGGATTAAGATTTCATGTATGTAAAGAGTTAAGTGATATGTTAGCAATTATTTATAAATTCATTTGTACTTATAAATGAATGCTGTATATTCATTCAGCAAACATATTTATAGACATTTGTGAGTCTGACACACAGAAACATCCGAATGAATGCCAGTACCAGGTGCTGGAAAATAAATCTGTATTTGGAAAGAGCACTTTGTGATTTACAAAGCAATTTAAGTGAAAGTTCAATAAGTAGATTATTCAGCTTAACAATGAATGTGATTGAACCTAAACTTATAGTTGTAATCTTTTACTAAAGAAGACTTTACATCTGTCTTTAAGTAAAATTTTATTTAATATAGCCTTGCCTTACATGTGCAAGAGCAGTATTTTAGTGACCTTGAAGAATTCATCAACAAAATATAATCTCTCCACATCATTTTTAGACTCCAGCACAGCTTATATTTAGCTAGTCACATATGTTTTCCACCATGTAGGTTAGTACTGTCAGTCTTTAAAATGGCTAAATTCTGATCACCGTTCCCTGAGTTTTTGAATCACTAGGTTTGGAGTAGTGTTTAGGACTCTGCCAACTTAACAGCATTCGAGGAACCTCACTTTTCAAGAAATCCTAATGCGGGTGATTATTCGCCCATTAAGCTCTTGAGGAAACAATGAGAAGACCAGACGGCACACGTGCATCACACTGGCTGTCCATCTGTAATGTCACGTTTATAAATCTTGACTGCTTTGGACTCAGTGTGTTATGCTATCATGTTTATTTAACTCTAAAAATTGCTGACTGGTTCATAAAAAATTGCCCACTGTTTTGTACACTTAATTTCCCTGCCTGAAATAGTAGCAGTCTTGTTTTATAATTAATAAAACTGAAAACCTACTCATTGTACTCTTTCGTTATCTGATTTTTTAATAGCAAAAACTGCTTACAACCCACCACCCAGAGATAACTATTACTAACATTTTTGTACTTTCCTTCTAAATATTTTCTAAGTATACTTTTAAAATAGATACATCATACTATTTTATTTTATAAACTTTTTAAAAAAGCGGAATGTAGTCTGGACATATTTCCAGATCAAATATAGATCTGCAATATTTTAAAGTTTGTACTGGCAATCAATTTAGCTAAGGACCTGAAAGGCTTATGCACTGAAAACTGAGAGATAATGATGAAAGAAACTGAAGACACAAATAAATGAAAAGATATCCCATGCTCATGAGTTAGAAGCATTAATGTTGTTAAAATGTCCATACTACTCAAAGCGATCTATAGATTCAGTCAGTCTCTACAGAATTCCAAATATTTTTCAAAAAAGTGAACAATCCTAGAATTTGTACAGAACCATGAGATCCTAAATAGCCATAGCAATCTTGAGAAAGAACAACAAAGCTAAAGGTATCACACTCCCTGATTTCAAACTATACTATGGAGTGATAGTAATTAAAACAGTATGGTATTGGCATAAAAACAGATTGCTGCTGCTGCTGCTGCTATGTTACTTCAGTTGACTCTGTGCGACCCCATAGATGGCAGCCCACCAGGCTCCCCCATCCCTGGGATTCTCCAGGCAAGATCACTGGAGTGGGTTGCCATTTCCTTCTCCGAAAAACAGACTAGTGGAACAGAATAGAGAACCCAGAAATAAATCCATCCATACATAATCAATTAATTTATGACAAGAAGCAAGCCTATACAATGAGGAAAGGACAGTCTCTTCAATATATGGTGTAGAAAAACTGCAACAAAATTAAGCTACAATTTTATATCCTGCATAAAATTAACTCACAATAGGAATTCCCTGGCACTCCAGTGGTTAGGACTAGATACTTTCACTGCTGAGGGTGCAGGCTCAGTCCGTGATTGGGAAACTAAGATTTGCAAGCCAGACAGCATGGCCAAAAAAGAAAAAGTTAAAATGAATTTTATTTGAATGTAAGGCTTGAAACCATTAAAATCCTGAACAAAATAAAACTCATTGACACTGGACTTGGTGATGATTTTTTAGATTTGACAATGAAAGCAAAACTAAATAAATGGAATTAAATTAAGACTAAAAAGCTTTTGCACAGTAAAGGAAATCATCAACAAAATGAAAAGGCAACCCACTGAATAGGATAAAGTATTTACAAATCATATGCCTGATAAGGGGTTATATACAAAATATATAAAGAACTTATACAATACCAGAAAACCAAATAATCTAGTTTAAAAATGGAAAAAGGACCTGAATAGACTTTCTTTCAAGGCACACAGGTGGCCAGCAGTTATATGAAAAGATGCTCAACATCACTAATCATCAGACCAATGCAGGTCAAAAGCACAGTGAGACACTACCTCACACCTGTCAGAATGGCTGTTATTAAAAAGACAACAGATAATAAGTGTTGGTCAGGATTGTGGAGAAAAGGGAACCCATGGGTACTGTTGTTGGCAATGTGAATTGGTGCATCACTACGGAAAACATTATGGAGTTTCCTAAAAAAAATTAATAACAGAACTACCATGTGATCCATCAGGTCCAGTTCTAAGTATCTGAAGAAAATGAAAATACTTAATTTGAAGAGACAAATGTACCCACATATTCACTGTAACATTATTTATAATGACCATAATAAGGAAACAACCCAAGTGTCCCTAGGTAGAAAGTGGATAAAGAACTTGTGCTGCATTTATACACAGTGAAATACTATTCAGCCATAAAAAGAAAACTTATAGTTTTTCGTTCAGTAATCGTTGTTAAGAGCCTGATTCACCATACCATTACAAATTCATACTTCCCAGTACAATAAGTTGGAATGTCCCTGTTATAATTTAGACATGATAAAGAGACTTTCTTTTTATTCTGTTTTGTGAAGTGCTTATTTGTTGGCATGTTGGTATTTTAAAAGTTCATTGGTGACAGTTCTTTATGTAAAAGAATATTACTAATTGATACTATTGAGTATTAATTATTATTTAGTATTATTACTTAGCACAAGCTGGCATTGTATTAAGCACTTATACATGCTTTATTTCATTGAACTTTATACCAACTCTGTGCCCAAGGTACTGTTCTCTCCCAATTTATAAACGAGGAGAAGGAGGCTAAAAGGTACATAGCCTGCCTTACTTCAGTCAGTATCAGGACTAGAATTCAAATCCACATCTGACTGGAAAGTCTGTGTTAACTGTCTTGTTGAAGTGAATATTTTATCATTTGTTTCAGTATATTTTTCTGTGTTAGCATTTATATTTTGATTTCATTTATAATGGTGATTCTCTCCCCTCTACTCTCCCATTTAAAGCTTTGCTCTAGTCAGATCTGTTGGTCAGATTTGAAGCAATCTGACTGAGTAAGCAAATTTGTCGTATAAGGATCATGTGGCTTTTTTCAGGAAAAGTTTACTTAGAATTGGCGGTAGCTGGGCACTGAAGACAGGAAAGTGAATTGTGTAGTTGCCCTCAATGGAAATGGGTCAGATCGGCAAGTAAGTTGCCATTCACTGATGTGCTTCTGTGGTTTGACAAAGTTTTGCAGGAGCCTGGAGGATGGAGCGATGTGTGCTGGCAGAAGGTGGGAGAGCTTCATGGCTGGCAACACTGGGGCTGATTTTAAGGGAAGTTCAGCAAGGGAGAACAAAGGAGTGTGGAGTCTTGAAAAGGCATATTCTGGAAATAAAGTGGGAATTCCACGCAGGTTTTCTTTGAAAGAATTTGTTTCTGATTGTTTCCAGTTCATCTCCTTTCCTTTATAATTCTTAACTTTAAAAGCATCTAATGAATCTCTATTATAAGGATCTTACCTAACATCCAGCTTCAGCAACAGTTAATAGACAACAGCTCTCCAACCTTTCCCTTGTTCCTCTTTTTTTTTTTTCTCTTGGGCTGAAGTATTTTTAAAGTAATCCTAGAGGTCATATCCCTTCATCTGTAAATACTGTGTATCTGTAACAGATATGGACTATAAAAATCACAATACCATTAGAACATGCAACAGAATTAAAAATTCCTTAACATCATTTATACTCAGTTTGTGTTCCACTTACCCTGATTGTCCCAAATGTCTTTTTAAGGTGGTTTTGATTGGATCAGTATTCAGAGATTGACTTACTGCCTTTGATTGATTAATTGTGTTTCTTAAGGCTCTTTTAATCTAATCCCTATCCCTGTCTTTTTTTTACTTTATGCTTTTTCTGTTGTTCTATGTTCTAATTTCCCGTGGTAGTCTAGATTCAGCTCACTACATCCATGTGGCATCATTAATATTTTCCTCTGTTTTCATAGATTGCCTATAAACTGATAGTTAGATCTAAGGCCTGATTAAATTTTAAGCTCATATTTTTTTTAAATAATTTTATTTATTTTTGGCCGGGCTGGGTCTTTGTTGCTGTGTGGGCTTCTCTTTAGCTGCAGCAAGTGGGTGCTACTCTAGTTATAATGTGCTGGCTCCTTGTTGCAGTGGCTTCTCTTGTTGCGGAGCACAGGCTCTAGGGTAAGTGGGTTTCAGTATTTGCAGCTCACGGGCTCTGGAGCACAGGCTCAGTAGTTGTGGCACACTGGCTTAGCTGCTCCGTGGCATGTGGGATTCTCCTGGATCAAGGGTAGAACCCATGTCTCCTACATTGGCAAGCAGATTCTTTACTGCTCTGTCACCATGGAAGCCCAAAGTTCAACTTTTAAATTTTATTTATTTTTACTTAAGCTTATATGGAATATGTGATATTTATTAAATCACTTTTATAAAACATTTTGACAGTTGACTAACAACAACGTAACTAAAAAGTTTAGAATCTTAACATCATAGAAGTTTTCTTACTCATGTACTAGTCTGATTCGAGGCTGTGATGTTAGTTGTTCTGTATATGTGGGATCAGGATCATCTAAGATAAACTGTAATGTCTTACTTGGAGCTTTCCTTGTGGCTCAGATGATAAAGAGTCTGCTGGCAATGCAGGAGACCTAGGTTTGATTCCTGGGTAAGGAAGATCTGGAGAAGGGAATGGCAGCCCACTCCAGTATTCTTGCCTGGAGAATTCCATGGACAGAGGAGCCTGGAGAGCTACAGTCCATGGGGTTGCAAAGAGTCAGACACGACTGAGTGACTAACACACGTACACAGTGTCTTACTTGAGGAATGTTGAACATAAGTATTTTTTTTTCGGTGAGTTTTAGTATGTTTTGTCAATGGATGGCATAGTTCAGAAATAAAAATGTAGAGAAATACCTTCAACTTCTTCTGGAACATTAAAAGACTTTTTTATTACTCTATTGCAGAAATGTAGACAACCAGCTTCCTGGGCAGGCTGTTCCGGCTGGATTCCCAGTGTATCCCGCTTTCAACCCACTGCAGATGCTGTGGTGGCAACAGATGTATGCTCATCAGTATTATATGCAATAGTAAGTCAGTTTGAGTTGATTTTTTTACACATTGTGTTATTTGCTTTATTTTCATTTTCATCCTATGTAAGTTGATTTCTGCTTCTTCCTCTCTCCCTTAATTATATTTG
Source organism: Madoqua kirkii (assembly GCA_006408675.1). Lineage (NCBI taxonomy): Eukaryota > Metazoa > Chordata > Mammalia > Artiodactyla > Bovidae > Madoqua > Madoqua kirkii. Next base: position 12,278 of record SJYC01030522.1, on the reverse strand, counting down.
GCAGTATTCAGGTGCTTTCTTTAAGAGAACATCTTATCTATTTAAGAGGAGAAAACTTAGGAAAGTTTCACTGGAAGGCAACAATTCTATATGAAGATAGGATGTCAACTAAAAAAGGGAATAGAGAGAATCATACGTCAGTGAAGCTCATATTGATGTATTGATGTCAGGTTCACTTATGGCTAATATACTTTCTGGACTTTTCTGTATTTTAGTAAGTTTTGCTCCTGATCAGCATGAAACGTTCTTAGCATGGAACAGTTTCTTGGTGTTCTTTGTGCTGGGCTTCCTATGTATTCATTTAACATTTCTAGTGTTCTTGCCTGGAGAGTCCCAGGAATGGAGAGTGCCTGGTGGGCTGCCGTCTCTGGGGCCGGCCGCACAGAGTCGGACACGACTGAAGCTACTTAGCAGCAGCAGCAGCTTCTCTTTAGTGTTGTCCTCTCCTTGTTTCTGTGATTCTGTTATCCTGTTCATTCTTTTTCTGATTACTCATTTTGTATCCTTTGATAGCCTGTTTTTTCCCTTTTTCTAATGGTAACATTCCTTGTTAGTGAAGTATTTGTATACTTACCATGTGCCTTGTGATACACAGTCTGGTAGGGAAGATAGGATTTAGCTCCAGGCCAGTCCTCTTGGATTTCCTTTTTCTGTGGCCTTAGTTGTTAGCTCTGTGTGATGGCTCCCAGTTCTTCCTCTCCTGTGCATCTTGTGTCTCCACTTAATTGTTGGAGATTTCCATAGAGAAATTTGCCTTTCCTTTAAACTCAGTTAGGTCTGAACTTTGACTGCATCATCTTGTTATGTGCCTTCTCCTGCTTGACTTCCTTGTCAGTGATACTGTCTCTTCTTAATCATCCTCTAAGCCCTTAACATTAATCGGCTTTGATTCTAGCTTTTGTTATCCCTGAACTCAACAACTTACCAAGATGATTAGTATGTTGTTGCTAGCTTCTGTCCTTCCCTATATTTTACTTCTGATGTTTTACCTAGATATTTCTAATATTAGACCCACTTTAATGCAATCACTTTTCCTCCTTTTAGGCTCTTGACTGTATCTCATTGTACTGCTTGCCAGGTTAACTTAACACATAATTGAGTCCATCATTCTCCATTCCCTAAAATAGCAGATGGCCCTCTCGCCTGCAGTGTGAAGTCTGTGTCCTTATTCTTCTTCTGTGCTGCTGCTGCTAAGTCACTTCAGTCATCAGTCATGTCTGACTCTTGTACGACCCCATAGACGGCAGCCCACGAGGCTTCCTTGTCCCTGGGATTCTCCAGGCAAGAACACTGGAATGAGGTGCCATTTCCTTCTCCAATGCATGAAAGTGAAAAGTGAAAGTGAAATTGTTCAGTCGTGTCGGACTCTTAGCGACCCCATGGATTGTAGCCCACCAGGCTCCTCCATCCATGGGATTTTCCAGGCAAGAGTACTGGAGTGGGGTGCCATTGCCTTCTCTGATTCTTCCTCTATACCTTACCCCATAAAGCTAACTTGCTTTATTAACTTCATATCCTAATGCTCTCCTGTGTAATCTCTTGGCTCCAGGCAGGCTCTTTATACCTTACCTATTGTCATGGAAATCGTTATCATAATTAGTCACTTCGGTCATGTCCGATTCTCTGTGACCCTATGGGCTGTAGCCTGCCAGGTTCCTCTGTCAATGGGATTTTCCAGGCAAGAATACTAGAGTGGGTTACCATGCCGTCCTCCAGAGGATCTTCCTGACCCAGAGATTGAACCTGTCTCTTATTGGTCTGTAACACCAGCTGGGGAAGCCTTAGTATTACACTATATCTTTACACCTCTTGTCTTGTTTACAATATCATGGGAACTGTGTAATAAGATAAGTGGGGCTTATTGTAGTTAGCTACTGAACCATATAATCTTATGCACATCATTTAACTTCAGAGACTCAAGTTTTCACCTTTAATGGAATAACTCACTTATGAATCAGAATGTCCATGAGGTAGGAAGTATTCTGGAAATGAATATGGGGCTTCCCTTGTGGCTCAGCTGGCAAAGAATATGCCTTCAATGAGGGAGACCTGGGTTCGGTCCCTGGGTTGGGAAGATCCTCTGGAGAAGGGAACAGCTACCCGCTCCAGTATTCTGACCTGGAGAATTCCATGGACTGTACAGTCCATGGGGTTGCAAAGAGTCAGACATGACTGAGCGACTTTCACTATAGATACAGTGTATCAGCATACTGGCGTAAATAAGCTTTTGTACCATGGAAAACTTCTATTTCATTTCGCTATCTTGATTTTAAAACTTTCCTGTAGAGAAAATTCAACATATATAAAGACAGAATAAATAAAATGAACCCCTGTGTTCTCACCGCCCAGCTTTTAAACATCTATCAATTGATGACTATCTGATTCTATAACTTTCCCCTCTTTGCTGAATAATTTATAGCAAATTTCAGATATATTATCACTTTACTGGTAATCTTTTACGGGAAAATTTATTCTGACCCTTAAGCAGTCAAATTATAAGCAAACTTTAGGACCACACATCTTCATAGCTTGACAGGGATCTACACCAGTGTTCTCCAGGTGGAGTTCTCAAAAGTCAGGATTGAGACGGAGGGATTGTTATCTGGGACCTAGTTAATATTTGAAAATGCCAATACAAGTGATTTATTACTGAGAGTGTATACACAGGTAACGATTAATGTACTTATTTAGACAAATCTTTTCAAACATGGGTCTGAAGGAGAGGTGGTGTGTGTGTGGGGGGGGCTTGGGTGGAGGCGGGTGGTGGCAAACAGTATTTATCCTATGTAGAAGAGCAAAAGAGATAATTAGAGAAAAGTTTTGGAGAAAGATTTGGTCACAGCCGTATAACTTGGTGAAAGAAACAAATAGTGATAGCACAGCCGTTTTTAATCTCTTCCACCTCTCCCCCTGCTGTCCTAGACTACCAGGCTGGGAGAACATCCTTTCCTGAACTACCCCTGCCATCCATGTTGGCTCTCCTTTTGCACCGGGAATTATACTTACCTAGGAAATGTGGTATAGGAGTTGTGATATTCCATGTAAGGTTTATGAAACATAACATATGGCTTCCCAGGAAGTTCTGAAAAATATAATGTAATATGATAAATGTTTTTTTTTCTTTTTAATACTTACTTTGGTGATTATTCAGTCAAGCTGCAGTTTCAGCTCAGGCCACATCAAATGCTAACCCAGCCCAGCCTGCTGCTACACAGCCTCTAAATTTGGCACATGTGCCTGGAGAAGAACCCCCAGCAGCTCCAAACCTAGTGGCCCAAGAAAATCGACCCATGAATGAAAATGTTCAGATGAATGCACAGGGAGGTCCAGTGCTAAACGAAGAAGACTTCAATCGAGACTGGCTAGACTGGATGTATACATTCTCACGCGCTGCGATTCTCCTTAGCATTGTTTACTTCTATTCTTCTTTTAGTCGGTTTATCATGGTAATGGGAGCCATGCTACTGGTTTATTTGTGAGTGATGTTCATTCATTATAATTACTTTCTAAAACTTACGCATGGAATCTGACACGTGGAGTCTGTTGTGAATGTTGAGTGAAGGAATGTGAATGCTGGGCTTCAGATACCTAGCATCAAGAGCAAAGCAAGTTATGTTTTGTAAGAATGTTTATGAGAATTGTCTAGAAGCAGATTTTTTCCCTTTACTACTTTTTATAAAAATTGTTAGTTCAGTTAGGTATGCTCTGGTAATCATTTAGAACTTGAGTATATCATGCAGTCTTGGAGAGGAGTTTCTTTTTAATTAATTATAGTTATCAATAGTAAGTCTATTAGATATAGGTCAGATTTTTTTTCGTAAGTAGACTAACTGTCCCTTGCTCCTCTTTTTCCTTAGGAAGCAAACAAATATCTAGTTGAATTTCATTTTGAGAAATATCAAAAAATGACTTTATGACTCCTGATATGTCTTAATAGCTCAGGATAGACTTTAAATTGATTCATGTTTTCCTGTCATTGCTTTGAGAGGGGTAGTTCTTGACCTGAAGAAGGAAATTTGTTTTTTTCATTTATCATAGTTCAACCCATAAATGAAAATGTTCTAATCATTTTGCTCTTATAGGACACAAATATTTCATAGTGTTATGAGTAAAAACAGTTGTGACTTATTTTCTTTTCTCTTTATTTTACTGAGCAGACACCAAGCTGGTGGTTTCCTTTTAGGCAAGAAGGAATTCAACAACAGGCTCCCAACAATAATGCTGAAGTTAACAATGATGTACAGAATGCAAACAATCTAGAACTTGAAGAAATGGTATGCTTATGAGGTTTTCATACACTTAAATATAGGTGTTTCTTCAGCACTGTATGAGACCAATATAATAAAAGAATCTCGGGTATTTCATAATATTGAAGAAAAGTTAACATGTTAATGTGTAGTTTAATTCCAGAGAACCTATAATACTGAGTGAGTCATTTATTAGAATTAAGTGGAAAGAACTAACATCATTCTTCCTAAAAATAGCCTAGAAAGAAAGTTATGCTCACAGTGAGAAATTATTGTATTAAACTGGCAGTTATTCCTTTGAATTTGAATAAGGAGGAGTTTATCAGTTTTGGACTTAAGGAAGATCTCTAATGACCAGATAGTTCTACTTATTATATACTCATATTCCTTCTTTGGGAAGAATTTAACTCTCTCCTTTTCTGTAATGAGTTCATGGTAGCTGTTAAGATCACTTAGGAATATGTTTCTTGTTTTGTTTGAAAGGAGCGTCTTATGGATGATGGGCTTGAAGATGAGAGTGGAGAAGATGCAGGTGAAGATGCCAGTGCGATTCAAAGGCCTGGACTAATGGCGTCAGCCTGGTCTTTTATCACCACATTCTTTACTTCACTGATACCAGAGGGGCCTCCCCAGGTTGCCAATTAGACTTGAAAAACTGCCAGCTGCAAAGGAGGGTCTGAATTTAGGAGAGTGTTTTAAATAACAGTGCAATTTCAAAAAATTTATTACTTTCTTTTCATCATCATGTACAGAGGTGTTTTTTCTTTAAACTTCTCATGCATATGAATATTTTAAGCACAAATAGACTACTAAATATGTGATTTTTTTTTTAAGATCCTAACAGAATATAGCATAACAATATTGGTCTTCCAGGTTTTATTAATTTCAATTATGTATATTATATCAAGACAGACTTGTGTGTCTTATTTCTTTAAAGAGCTGCTTCACATATAAATGTCTGTAGCTTATAGCCCAGCCCTTCAATGTATAATTTGAATAAATATATCTATTTTCTGTGAATTGTCCTAAAAGTTTTAAACAGAATGACCTCATAGTTTTTAAGGAAGAATATTAATTACCTAAAATGTGCTAGTAGCATCTTGCCCAGCCATAAAGCAATAAACTTCTCAATAATCTTCATTTTGACATTTGAATAAATGGAAACCTTCTATTTTAAGGGCATGTATCCCATCAATTGGAATTAATACCTTTAAAAAAAAGGCAGCTCTTCAATGGAATTAATAGTGATATAAAATATTTGATATAGGCAGTACTTTTATAAAATAAGATTCTGGAAATCACTCCCTGTAATTTTTTAAAAATAAAAGGTCAATTATGGTAAACTGTCTTGTGGTATATTTATTTAAACTCTTCCATATTACACTCTCTCCATACAAAAATCTATGTAAATTTCAGTAGTTCTGGGGTTGCTGAAGTCTTCAAGGTCGTTTTCACCTCTTTTTATTCCAGATGGATATCTTCTAGTTCTCAGGGAGTGTAAAACCTCTTTAGTTTATTTAAAAATCCCTGTGAAAGTCAATTTGATTTTTCTTAAGAAAGGAGTAAGTCTCTTATAGGGTAGCTAATTAAAATGGAATACATGCAGATAGTAGAACTTGCTGTGGAGGCACTTTATCTCCTGTGAAATGTATCATAGAGGCATATATAGTACTGTACAGTAGTATACGGTAGCTGTTCACCAGGGGGAACTGTGGTGCATTTGTGCACCGTTTGGGTTCATGATCAGGGATGGCTTGTTTCAGGGCTGATAAATCATTGCATCCAGAGGGAGCATCTGGATTTTAACCTGGGAACTAAATAAATAATCTGTCAGAGCCATAAGAAGTGTTCTATAGATCAGATCCTAAAAAATAGAGTCGGTGGGTAGAGTAAGAAAGCAGATGTAATTATGATATTGAGCAGTCTCAGTCTCCTCTCTTCAGTGGGAGTTGGACAGGGGAGAACTGGAGCCACGGAATTCATAGAGGGGAGCATTATTGTGCGGGATACCTGTCTGAAGGAAATGAGCAGGTCTCTGCATCCTAACTGCAGGTTGGGCCCTAAGGAGAAGGGTTCTGGTCGTTGACCTCCTGTGAAAGGCTGTGGCTAAGCATTCTAATAAAAGTGAAATGTATTACACTACTCTGTTTTAATTATTTTCCCCACATTGTTAATTCCCTCATATTAGTCTTACTTCCAGTAAGTCTTTGTAGAAATTACAGCCCAGTGTCAGCTATGTTTTGGATGATTAAGGGAGGAGCTGTGTCCATGCTGGGGCCAGATGGTGCTTAGAAGGCAGCTGAAGCATGGAGATGGTTTCCAGATGGAAAAAGAGCCACACAGAAGCCCAGATACTGGTCTCTAGGCTAAATGGTGACTAGCAGCAGTCAGGATGGGTTTGAAATACTTCCCAGGACTAGACTTTCTATGTCTAGTCTAGTGTTAGTCGCTCAGTCGTGTCTGACTCTTCACGACCTCATGGACTCTAGCCCGCCAGGCTCCTCTGTCCATGGGATTTCCCAGGTAATACTGGAGTAGGTAGCCATTCCCTTTTCCAGAGGATCTTCCTGACCCAGGGATCAAAACTGGGTCTCCCTCATTCTTTACCATCTGAAGAGATTCTGGGTTTCCTCAGATTCTTTACCATTTGAGGCACCAGGTCAAGCAGAATGCGTGAAAGGGTTGGTTTTTTATTAGCTGGGTAAAAGGAAAGAGTGATCCTGAGGGCTGAAGAACTGGAAATATTTTCACCATAGTTTGATGTTACCATCTATCATTCTAACTAGTTCCTCTGGCTGCATCATCCCTTTTGAAATTTGGCTTTTCAAAATAGGGGAGGCAAGGCCAGATTTGGAGCCTCATCAGTGTAGATCCTGTGGCGTTTTTTCCTTCACTGAGAAAAGACTAAGGTGTGCTGCTCTGTGTGTCAGCTCTCTGTACGTCTGATGTACATTAGACCCTGAGGCTGCTGTGTCTGCACTTATGTTGATGGATGGAATATGGTATTCCCAACTACTGATCTTTCCTGGGAGTCCTGATGTGGCTAGCTGACTCACCCCCTAACATGACAGCACACACTCTCACTGCTGCATGGTGGGTATAAAGCATATATATTGTATTTTATATCTTACAAGGGCTTCCCTGGTAACTCAGCTGGTAAAGAATCTGCCTGCAATGCACAAGACCCTGGTTCAATTTCTGGGCCAGGAAGATCCCCTACATAAGGGATAGGCTAACCACTCCAGTATTCTTGGGCTTCCCTGGTGACTCAGATGGTAAAGAGTCCCCTGCAATACAAAAGACCTGGGTTTGAGTCCTTGGTTGGGAAGATCCGGAAAAGGGAATGGCTACCTACTCCAGTATTCTTGCCTAGAGAATTCCATGGACAGAGAAACCTGGTGGGCTACAGTCCATGGGGTCGCAGAGTTGGACATGACTGAGTGACTTTCACTTCACTTATATCTTACACATAAATGATATTTTGGTTGTTTTAATATTTAAACATTAAAAAAAATTTTTTTTTAATTTGAAAAATTGTGATAATGTTTACCATGAAGTTTACTGTCAACAGATGTTTAAGTGTATAATACAGAGTAGCATTTAAAACCATTTAAATAAGGCGTGAAAACAATAATGATACTTGTTGAATAAAAGTGTTGGGGAACAATGCAAGCCTTTTTAAGTTAAAATACCATGGCATCTTTTAAATAAAAGTTTTTCTTACAAAAAGAGCCAAGAATAATCTGGAGCTTCTTGACTGTCCAAGTGTCTTAGTAAGTGGAAGGGTTTTCCCAGCATCATGGGGCCTCAGCCCAAATAGGGAGGACAGCAGAAGATCTGACTACTTCCAGAGCACATCTCAGTGGCTATTGTCTCACATCACCCTTGGGGGATAAGCCCTGGAGGCCCCAGTATAGGGTGCTAGTTTCAAGAGCCTTCTTGCCAAAGCTCCTTTGATCCTGCTGCTACATTCTAGCTCTTTTACTCCAACTGATCTGTTTTCCAAAGTGAAAATATTGATGGCTACATAAACTATTTCATGTGGTGCAGTAAAATGGTGTGGTCCATTTTGCCCAGCTATTCCCAAACCATAGGAAAGTTGGAAAAATTAAGATCTATATAGCATCTTTACCAGTTATCATTCCTCACAGAGGGTACATAGAGAAAGCCTGTCATTATGTGTTAATTTATATAATTAATAGAAACCATTATGCTGCTGCTGCTGCTAAGTTGCTTCAGTCGTGTCTGACTCTGTGCGACCCCACAGACAGCAGCCCATTGGGCTCCGCCATCCCTGGGATTCTCCAGGCAAGAACACTGGTGTGGGTTGCCATTTCCTTCTCCAATGCATGAAAGTGAAAAGTGAAATTGAAGTTGCTCAGTTGTGTCTGACTGAGCGACCCCATGGACTGCAGCTTACCAGGCTCCTCCGTCCATGGGAGTTTCCAGGCAAGAGTACTGGAGTGGGATGCCATTGCCTTCTCCAGAAACCGTTATAATGTTTTAGAAATTGCTATTACTAACATCTGAACATTTGTTATATTTCTGGCTCTGTGCTGAATACTATACCTGCATTGAAAAAATATTCAAAGCAACTCAAGGTAAGTGCTATTGTTAGTTCCATTTTTCAGATAAGGACGAAGACATCAAATAGCTCACTTCAAGTCATATAGCTAGTAAGTGACAGAATCAAGTCTATTTTACTTCACAACTTGAATTTTCTAAAAGTAATTTTTCACATAAAGCACGTTGAGACTTCAGCTTCCAGGAATGGGTGATTAGCTTGTTTTGCCCCAACCCCTCTGCTGAGAAAACCAGAAAAGTTAGGATATATTAAAGCATCAGAGAGCTATCAAGAAAGCAGGAGCCGATACTCCACACAGATGAGACCTATATTTGGTGCCACGTTTTACTCTTAGAAGCACTTTGTAATTCAAAAACAAGTAAAATTTTTGGTAGACTCATAGGAAACAAAAATTAGAGTTCTGACTGCACCAGGAAGAAATGTCCTTTAAACGTCCTGGGCTTTTTCTTACTGGATCCCCAAAGGCCTACCCCTTGAGTGAAGGAGAACTGGAAACTGATTCTATACTCACAAGCACTGAAGCCCAGCCTCAAGGGGTCTCAGTCCCTAGCTGAATGAGGCAGCTGGCCCCAAACCTAGTGGACAGCCAGAAGCAAAAATAAACCCCTCTGAAGAAAGGTAACATCATGCAGTTTCTCAAATTGTCTCTATAATTGTTCAAAGTCTGTTAATCCCAATAAAAAAATAACTAGCAATACAAACACATTAAGATTTGACCAAAAAGGAGAAAATGAAACAGATAAACCTCAGAAAATTAAGATATTTAGCATTATCTGATAGAGACCTTATAACAACTGTGATCAAATTGTTAAAGGATTTACATGACAAGATGGAGAAACTTCAGAAGACAACTGGAAATTAGATAAAATTCTAAAACTTAAAAATAATATGACTGAAGTTAAGAAATCAGTAGATGGCTTTGATAGTCACAGTTTAAGAGAGAATTAGTGAACTGAAAGGTAAAAAAATTATCCAGAATGATGCTGGGCAGAGAATAGGGCAGACAACACTTGAAGAGATAATGGCTAAGAATTTTTCAAAATTGATGAAAGACACTGAGCCATAGATAGTAGAAATATTATTGACTTCCAAGCAGAATAAATACAAAGAAAATCATGGCAAATTACTACAGAGTAAAACTGCTGAGAAACAAACTTTAAAAGTAGCCAGAGGAAAACGTAGCTCATTTTCAAAGGAGCAACACTAAGTATGTCTATTAAGTGATATTTTCAAAGAGCTTATAGAAAATAACGACCAATATGGAAGATAATGTGCAGCAAAAATATCCTTTGAAAGACATTTTCAGGCAAATGAAAACAGAATTTGGCACCATTGGAAAGTACTAAAGGAAAATACTAATGGGCTTTTGGGCAGAAGGGAAATTATCACATAACACAGCTTGGAAGTGCAGAAAAAAAACAGAAAAGCATTGGAAAGGTAAATCCATGCATAAATCTAAAAGGATATTGCCATAAAATAATCCATTTATGCTTTATGGGCTCTTACATGTATAAAGAATTAAAATACATGACAAAAATAGGATATAAATCTGATGGGAGGTAAATAGGATTGAGTATCCTGAGGTCCTTGAATTGTTTTGGAAATGGAAATGATCAAGACACTAATTTATATGAGAAATGAATAAATCAGGGTGTGTGTTTCAATTTCTATGATATTTTTTAAAACCAATAAAAGAATGTAAAGCTAACAGGACAGTAGAAAAGGAATATGAAATTTAAATTCAAATGAAGGCAAGGATGGAGAAAAAGAAGTAGATGGGTGCAAAGAGAAAAAACCAGGAAGGTAGATTTAAATCCAAATGTAGCAATACATCAAGCATAAATGGACTAAGTATTACAACGTAAAGGCAAAACCTGGGGATTCTTTTTATGTTGTTTGTTGCTTTTCTCTTCTTGATTTTAATATTTTTTGTCTTCGTGGTGGTTTAGTCTCTAAGTCGTGTCTGACTCGGTCCATGGACTGTGGCCTGGTGGGCTCCTCTGTCCATGGAATTCTCCAGGAAAGAATGCTGGAGTGGGTTGCCATTTTCTTCTCCAGGGGATCTCCCTGACCCAGGAACTGAACCCCGGTCTCCTGCACTGCAGGCAGATTCTTTACTGAGCAACGAGAGAAGCCTGCGATCACTGTGTGTGTCAGCGTGTTCCTCCCTGGGTTTATCCTGCCTGCGATTCTGCACCTTCTGGACTAGCGTGACTGTCCCACTTCCCAACTTAGGGAGCTTTTCAGCCATTGTATCTTTATTCCCTCAGGTCCTTTTCCTCTCTATTCTCCTTTTTGGACCCCTATAATGCAAATATTGGTATGTTTAATGTTTTTTGTATCTTGATCTGTGCTTCCATTCTTTTTCTAAAGTATTGGATCATCTTTACTATCATTACTCTGAATTTTTTTTATGGTGAGATTAGAAATCAACTACAAGGAGAACAAAACCCAATCCTATGAGACTTGAAAACAACATGCCTTAAGTACAGTGTAAGGGTAGCTGAAAGTAAGGTTGAAAGTAAAAAGATGTAAAAAGACTTCTCATGCAAGTATTAACCAACAGAAAATGGGTGTGCTTAGTATCCAAAGCAGACTCAAGGGTAAGAAGCATTAATAGAGTAAGAGGGTATGCAGTCACTCGGGCATTTTGCCACTCAGAAAGGCTTTGCACCTGCTTAGTATGGCATCCCACTCCAGTACTCTTGCCCGGAAAATCCCATGGACAGTGGAGCCTGGTGGGCTGCAGTCCATGGGGTTGCACAGACTCAGACACGGCTGAGCAACTTCACTTTCACTTTTCACTTTCATGCATTGGAGAAGGAAATGGCAACCCACTCCAGTGTTCTTGCCTGGAGAATCCCAGGGATAGGGGAGCCTGGTGGGCTGCCATCTATGGGGTCGCACAGAGTCGGACACAACTGAAGTGACTTAGCAGCAGCAGCAGCAGCAGCAGTGATGGACCAGGAAGCTAGCTTAGTCAAGAGGCATCAAATTATAAATATCTGAAGATAGAATATGTGTGTCTGTGTGTTTTGAGGAAAACACAAGAAATAGAGTAGTAACATTCAAAAGGACGAAAAATGTGGAACGTGTAACATTTTCCTTTTTTTATCAGCAATATGTATTTAATATCTCATTATATACCAAGTATTAGAGTATTCAAGCTGTGAAAGTAAACCAGTAAGACAAAATGGTGTTTTGGAAAGCTGGTTTTACCACAAATTAATAATTTTCTCCATAGATAGATATTTTTCAGTTGTGGTGCATTTTGATGCATTTTTTTTCAGGTTGAGCAGTTTATTTTATTTTTTACTTAATTTATTTTACTTTATAATATTGTATTGGTTTTGCCATACATTGACTTGAATCCGCCATGAGTGTACATGTGTTCCCCATCCTGAACCCCCCTCCCACCTTCCTCCCCCTCCCATCCCTCTGGGTCA
>SJYC01030521.1:0-14039 GCA_006408675.1 Madoqua kirkii | reverse complement strand
GAAACAGACATTTCTCCAAAGACATACAGATGGCTAACAAACACATGAAAAGGTGCTCAACATCACTCATTATCAGAGAAATGCAAATCAAAACCACAATGAGGTACCATTTCATGCCAGTCAGAATGGCTGCGATCTAAAAGTCTACAAGCAATAAATGATGGGGAAGGTGTGGAGAAAAGGGAACCCTCTTACACTGTTGGTGGGAAGGCAAACTAGTTCAGTCACTATGGAGAACAGTGTGGAGATTCCTTAAAAAACTGGAAAAAGAACTGCCATATGACCCAGCAATTCCACTGCTGGGCATACACACTGAGGAAACCAGAATTGAAAGAGAGACGTGTACCCCAATGTTCATTGCAGCACTGTTTATAATAGCCAGGACATGGAAACAACCTAGATGTCCATCAGCAGATGAATGGATAAGAAAGCTGTGGTACATGTACACAATGGAGTATTACTCAGCCATTAAAAAGAATACATTTGAATCAGTTCTAATGAGGTAGATGAAACTGGAGCCTATTATACAGAGTGAAGAAGGCCAGAAAGAAAAACATTTTCTTTTACAAATCAAATAAACTGGCTTGGAGCCTACCCAGCCTCACCCTTGCTTTTTGGGATCAGCAGGTGGTGCTAGTGGTAAAGAACCCGCCTACTGAGGCAGGAGGTATCAGAGACACTGGTTTGATTCCTGGGTTGGGAAGATCTCCTGGAGGCAACTCACTCCAGTATCTTTGCCTAGACTTCAATTGAGACCGACTCTTTGCGACCCCATGCACAGAGAAGCCTGGTGGGCCACAGTCCATAGGGTTGCAAAGAGTAGGTCTCAATTAAAGAGACTACCCACGCACATGCACACATCATTATGAAATGTTACTGATAATAGATCCACACATCAAATGTGTATTGCTCTAACTGCTTTGCAGATATTAACTTATTTAATCCTCACCTACCTAGAGGGTAAGTATCTTTATTAATATTTCTACTTTACAGATGGAAAACCAAGCAACTGGCAGAGTTGGTATTCAAAACAAGGCAGCCCCAGTGCCAGAGTCCCTGGCCTAAATTCTATGCAATATGGACTCTGAAATTTACAGTCTGTCCAACATTTTGGAAAAACATTATTGAACCTCTCATGAATTATCCCTTTATTTTGATGACTCCAAGTTGTCATGGAAATTGTGCACAAGGAGGTAGAGAGGAGTGTGAAAAGGAACACATGTTTATCCTGGATTTACTGTGAACCCAGGACTCATCAAGGTATAACTGCCTTACATGTAGATATTATGAGCCCCCATTTTAATATGAGAAAACTAATGTTCAGAGACATTTCAGAGACTTAACAGAGTCACTTTAAGTAAGAGCAGGGAAGGGATTCTATGTTGGTCCATTTGTCTCCATCGCCTCTTTCAAATAAACTGCATTGGCTTGTTTATGTGGCTTCTAACGCTATGAAGTTAGAGCACGTGTGTACTTGTTCAGTTGCTTCAGTCGTGTCTGCTGCTTGCAACCGTATGTACTGTAGCCCTCCAGGCTTCCCTGTTCACGGTATTTTCTAGGCAAGAAGTCACAGTACGTTGATTAAATCTTGGCGAGATGGCTTCTTCAAGGTTGCCAACCTCTGCTAAACGACTTGTTAAGCTGTTGGAAGTGTAATTGGCTCGGCAGGCACGGTGGTGTTGCACTTTACTGCTTTCTCCACTAGATGGAGTTGTAACACCACATATCTCTTCTGCTGCGGGCCTGGAGGAAGGTGATTTCAGAGTCTGGGGGCACCGGAGGGCACAGAGGCTACTTCAAAGTAGCAAGAGAAAGAATAGAAAAAAGGAACCTCTCTCTTGGCCTTCACATTCTGATCCTTGATGCTAAACTCTGAGAAGGCTGGAGAGTGTGACCCTCAGTCAGCTTCAGGATATGTAGTACTGACAGCCTGGGCTTTTTTCAGACAGTCTTGTGTTCAACTCCTAGCTTCACCAAGCCCTGGTTAGTGGACTTGGGCAAGTACTCTCATTGAGAATGGGCTCCCCTATCTCAGAAGTTCCTGCCAGTGAGGAGAGGTCTCTGGGCATCTAAGAACTTTGGCACTGCAATAGATGTTTATAAAACTGTAGGTCCCCAAACTCAGTAGTCCTACTGAGGTATAGTCTGCTCCTGCTCAACCACTCTCCTATCCTTCTGCCCCTTCTGTGGACTTGCTTGAGGTTACAGAGTCATCTGGGATTAGAGCCTATTTCAAGGCTCTTCCCTAATCTGCTGGCAACTATCTGGAGCGCTTCATCCAGTCCCATCACTTCATGGGAAATAGATGGGGAAACAGTGGAAACAGTGTCAGACTTTATTTTTGGGGGCTCCAAAATCACTGCAGATGGTGACTGCAGCCATGAAATTAGAAGACGCTTACTCCTTGGAAGAAAAGTTATGACCAACCTAGATAGTATATTCAAAAGCAGAGACATTACTTTGCCGACTAAGGTCCGTCTAGTCAAGGCTATGGTTTTTCCAGTGGTCATGTACGGATGTGAGAGTTGGATTGTGAAGAAGGCTGAGCACCAAAGAATTGATGCTTTTGAACTGTGGTGTTGGAGAAGACTCTTGAGAGTCCCTTGGACTGCAAGGAGATCCAACCAGTCCATTCTGAAGGAGATCAACCCTGGGATTTCTTTGGAAGGAATGATGTAAATCACTGCAGATGGTGACTGCAGCCATGAAATTAGAAGACGCTTACTCTTTGGAAGAAAAGTTATGACCAACCTAGATAGTATATTCAAAAGCAGAGACATTACTTTGCTGACTAAGGTCCGTCTAGTCAAGGCTATGGTTTTTCCTGTGGTTATATATGGCTGTGAGAGTTGGACTGTGAAGAAGGCTGAGTGCCGAAGAATTGATGCTTTTGAACTGTGGTGTTGGAGAAGACTCTTGAGAGTCCCTTGGACTGCAAGGAGATCCAACCAGTCCATTCTGAAGGAGATCAACCCTGGGATTTTTTTGGAAGGAATGATGCTAAAGCTGAAACTCCAGTACTTTGGCCACCTCATGCGAAGAATTGACTCACTGGAAAAGACTCTGATGCTGGAAAGGATTGGGGGCAGGAGGAGAAGGGGATGACAGAGGATGAGATGGCTGGATGGCATCACAGACTCGATCGACGTGAGGCTGAGTGAACTCTGGGAGTAGGTGATGAACAGGGAGGCCTGGCGTGCTGCAGTTCATGGGGTCACAAAGAGTTGGACATGACTGAGCAACTGAACTGAACTGTGCAGAACAGTATGTCAGGAGAGAGAGTTGTGAAATCTAACAAACAAGATGGGGTGTTACTACTTTAAAGGGGTTAGAAATCATTGTCCTGCTATTCTAGAAGTTTAAATGCTTGCTCAGCTCTTGTTGCATACAATTTAGGTCATGAGTACTGGGAGAAATTTGTGCCCAATACACAGAGCAAAGGGTTTTAATAACAATCACTTATTTTTATCTTAATATTTATGATAAGGTGACTACATAGTATCAGAATCTAGACAAGTATTTCCCATTTCATAAATAGGGGCATTTTAAGTTTTATACTTGAAGGATATTGGGAAAACATCCTTAATTCTTATGTTGTGTGCGTGCTCAGTGGCGTCCAACTGCGACCACATGAACCATAGCCCGCCAGGCTCCTCTGTACATGGAATTTTCCAGGCAAGAATCCTGGAAGGGGTTGCCATTTCCTCCTTGAGAGGATCTTCCCTACCCAGGGATTAAACCAGCATCTCCTGCACTGCACGTGAATTGTTTACCACTGAACCACCTGGGACCTAATATTGATAGTAAAGACAATAGTAATTTCTTTTCTGTTCAGTTAAAAATATTCTTACTTTTGTGTGTGTATGTTGGTGTGTGTGTGTGTGTATGTGCAAGAAATACTATTTTTTAGCACTAGAACATACTGAAACCTCTACTTGAGTTCTTTTTTAAAAGTAACTCTAAAAGAAGAAAGAACAACAGGATTTCCTCTATAACTAATATTGACTTAACTTTATAGGGTCTCAAGCCTGAACTCCTCTGTTTACTCATGAAACAGATCCAGGCTATTGGTCCATTCCGATTTACTTCCAAACTTCACAGTTCAGACTGTACAGCCAGTTTAACTCTTGCCTCTCAGGTGACACGATTTTCAAGGGTAATAGAAAAGACACAGCAGTGCTGGGAGGTTGTGAAAGAAACCCATACTCTGGCCCACTGCCCAGTAGACAAGAGAGTCCCTCAGCAAAAGAGAGTTTCCACTGGTTACACTTGGGAGTTACCTCCAATTTAGCCTTCGTCTTGAACCATCTGGATGTCAAAAGTGCTAATAAGCAACTGACTCACTGGTGGAATAAATTCAGTCTGGTGATTTTTTTCTGGAAGACTGTTAGGACAGAGATGCTGGCAATAAAGCAACAAAGCGACTTCCTAAGTTTTGAAGTTGTCTGAGCTTTGCTTGCTGTGAGATGGCATACTGGTAACTGCGAGAGAGGACCGAAAGCGTCATAGTAGCTCAGCTTTCTTTGTAGGTGAAAGAAGCCCTGTTTGGATTTTGTCCAACACCCTTTTCCTAGCTCTCTTAAAAGCAGCAAGTGTGGATCCCTTCTTAGAAGCCCTGGAATTATTTCACAGCTGTGACAGTTGTTGGGAAAGTTTAATGAGACCTGGCAGTTCCCTGAGAGTCATCAACATCATTTAAAATTCGACCACTAAGCTAACACCAGAGGATGATAGCTTTGAGTCTGCTCAATCACAGTATTATGCCAAAAAAAGAGATATTGGTCCTAATGAAGACTAAATGTGTGTGTGTGTTCTGGCATAATACTTTGTCATTTTCCTATGTTGGCTCTTACATTGACAGAGATGAAAAATGTGTATATATGCATTTAAACAGACATTTAAGTAATGGAAAAAGTCATTTTTGTGAGATGGCTAGTGGGCACAAGTGCATTTATTTCATTTTAAGATCATGATTCACTTATCAGTGAGAAACATTTGTCAAGAATTTCAACTTCAGTACTTCATGAAATTTTCTAAAATAGAGCAACACTGGTAATGCATTCAGTTCAGTTCAGTCACTCAGTCGTGTCTGACTCTTTTCGACCCCATGAATTGTAGCACGCCAGGCCTCCCTGTCCATCACCATCTCCCAGAGTTCACTCAGACTCACTTCCATCGAGTCCGTGATGCCATCCAGCTATCTCATCCTCAGTCGTCCCCTTCTCCTCCTGCCCCCAATCCCTCCCAGCATCAGAGTCTTTTCCAGTGAGTCAATTCTTCGCATGAGGTGGCCAAAGTACTGGAATTTCAGCTTTAGCATCATTCCTTCCAAAGAAATCCCAGGGTTGATCTCCTTCAGAATGGACTGGTTGGATCTCCTTGCAGTCCAAGGGACTCTCAAGAGTCTTCTCCAACACCACAGTTCAAAAGCATCAATTCTTTGGCGCTCAGCCTTCTTCACAGTCCAACTCTCACATCCATACATGACCACTGGAAAAACCATAGCCTTGACTAGACGGACCTTAGTCAGCAAAGTAATGTCTCTGCTTTTGAATATGCTATCTGGGTTGGTCATAACTTTTCTTGTAATGCATTGGCACACAGCAACCTTTTTTCCGAGCATTGGGTTAAATGTCTGTTTCTATAATAGCTTTAAGATCATTTTTCTTTTGCATTTTCCTTGGAAACTTCACACCTCAGGAAAAATACTCCAGGCACTTTCATTTTAAAGGGCAACTCACATCTGTCACATGTCATTTAAAACACTGGTCAAGAAGTTAACCTAATGTCACAACTCTCTGTCCTATACGCTAGTTCTCTATGACCCAGAAAATAAAGTTAATGAGATACACTACGTGCTTCTTAGGTGCCAGGCACAGCTATAAAGGCTTTATATTTAGTAACTCATTTAGTTGTCATACTGACCCTATGAATTAGGGTTGTTGTTCAGTAGCTCAGTAGCGTCCAACTCTTTGCGACCCCATGGATTGCAGCACGCCAGGCTTCCCTGTTTCTCACCATCTCCCAGAGCTTGCTTAAACTCACGTCCATCAAGTTGGTGATGCCACCCAAGCATCTTGTCCTCTGTTGTCCCTGTCTCCTCCTGCCTTCAAGCTTTCCCAGCATCAGGGTCATTTGAATTAGACCTCATCTAAATCAACACATATTGAGAGTACATTATGAGAAACGCTGGGCTGGAAGAAGCACAAGCTGGAATCAAGATTGCCAGGAGAAATATCAATAACCTCAGATATCCAGATGACACCACCCTTATGGCAGAAAGTGAAGAGGAACTAAAAAGCCTCTTGATGAAAGTGAAAGAGGAGAGTGAAAAAGTTGGCTTAAAGCTCAACATTCAGAGAACAAAGATCATGGCATCTGGTCCCATCATTTCATAGTAAATAGATGGGGAAACAGTGGAAACAGTGTCAGTTCAGTTCAGTCGCTCAGTCGTGTCCAACTCTTTGCAACCCCATGAATCGCAGCATGCCAGGCCTCCTTGTTCATCACCATCTCCCAGAGTTCACTCAGACTCACGTCCATCGAGTCCGTGATGCCATCCAGCCATCTCATCTTTGGTCATCCCCTTCTCCTCCTGCCCCCAATCCCTTCCAGCATCAAAGTCTTTTCCAATGAGTCAACTCTTCACATGAGGTGGCCAAAGTACTGGAGTTTCAGCTTTAGCATCATTCCTTCCAAAGAAATCCCAGGGTTGATCTCCTTCAGAATGGACTGGTTGGATCTCCTTGCAGTCCAAGGGACTCTCAAGAGTCTTCTCCAACACCACAGTTCAAAAGCATCAATTCTTTGGCGCTCAGCCTTCTTCACAGTCCAACTCTCACATCCATACATGACCACTGGAAAAACCATAGCCTTGACTAGACGGACCTTAGTCAGCAAAGTAATGTCTCTGCTTTTGAATATGCTATCTGGGTTGGTCATAACTTTTCTTGTAATGCATTGGCACACAGCAACTTTTTTTCCGAGCATTGGGTTAAATGTCTGTTTCTATAATAGCTTTAAGATCATTTTTCTTTTGCATTTTCCTTGGAAACTTCACACCTCAGGAAAAATACTCCAGGCACTTTCATTTTAAAGGGCAACTCACATCTGTCACATGTCATTTAAAACATTGGTCAAGAAGTTAACCTAATGTCACAACTCTCTGTCCTATACGCTAGTTCTCTATGACCCAGAAAATAAAGTTAATGAGATACACTACGTGCTTCTTAGGTGCCAGGCACAGCTATAAAGGCTTTATATTTAGTAACTCATTTAGTTGTCATACTGACCCTATGAATTAGGGTTGTTGTTCAGTAGCTCAGTAGCGTCCAACTCTTTGCGACCCCATGGATTGCAGCACGCCAGGCTTCCCTGTTTCTCACCATCTCCCGGAGCTTGCTTAAACTCACGTCCATCAAGTTGGTGATGCCACCCAAGCATCTTGTCCTCTGTTGTCCCTGTCTCCTCCTGCCTTCAAGCTTTCCCAGCATCAGGGTCATTTGAATTTTTTAGCTGCTCTTCACTTTCTGCCATAAGGGTGGTGTCATCTGCATATCTGAGGTTAGGTTTACCTAATTCTGTCTCCGCTTCCACTTCCCACTTCTCATCACTGGCAGAGCTGACCCCTCTTTCCTGGTGCTCCGGTCATTTCATTCTTGCTCATCACCTTGCACTGAAACTGTTGACGAGTTTGGAAGCTGCATGGAGTGATGAGGAAATATGGGACTCCCAATATCTAGGACCTGTGTGACCTGGGCAGATTATTCCACTTCGAAATTGTTTTCTTGTCTGTCAAATGGGTTGATAATGGAAGTCAACCAGATAATGTTTGCAAGCGCCGCCGGCATCGTGGAAGAAATCATAGCTTCATTCTTTGGTGTTCCAACGCCTGGCACGTCGTGGGCGGTGTCCACAGATGTGGACAGGAGATTCCTGCTCCAGCACTGTCATCACCTTCAGGACCCCTTCGGTCCAAACTCCGCGCTTGTGGCAAGAGCGGTTCGTCTGCAGGAAGAATGGCCCGAGGATAAAAAGGAGAAGTGTCAGCGCAGGGCAACAGGAGGCGGGCAGGAGCTGAGGTGGAAATCCGCTGGGCACACCATCCCTGCCAGGAACCCACAGGGCCTGCTGGAGGCAGAGAAAGGCCCGACAGGCGCAACTCACCTCTGGGTCTGCCCTCGCAGCGCCCGCATTTGTCCACAAGACGCTCGGAACTACATTCCCCAGGAGGCCCCGGGAGCATGCGGAGTCAATCAGAAGGCGGGTGGGCGGGCCCTTCGGCGCCGAGTCTCTTAGCGGGTGCTGGCCGCCATTTTGAAGATTGGCGGCTACAGTGGCCTGTAGCTGCTTCCCGCCTGAGCGGCCGCTCGCCCTGCTGAGAGGTGCGGTCGTAGTCGCTGGTATGCCGGGAGCCACGCGGGCAAGTGGAATTCGCTCGGCCCGTGGCGGCCGGCGACTCGCGGGCTTCGGCGCCACGGGGCTGCGCTGGGTCTGTAGGTCCCCAGTCTTTCCGCGCCTGATGGTGCTGTGATCACTCATGTTTACGGCAAGTATTTACTGAGTGCCTGCTGTATACCTCTTCCAGTAGCAGGGGAGAGGTAGTCACGGGCCGGCAGGGTCCCTGCCTCTAGGAGCTTATCACCTGAGGAGGAGAGAGCTGTGTAAACAGTTATTTCCAATCCTAGGGAGAGGTATGAAATAGATTGTTCAGCCCAACACCAGCACTGCTGTCTTCTTGGTTTTCAAATGCTGCCCCTACTAATCCTGATTAGTACCGATTCTTAAACTTTTCTGTATCGTGATTCCTTTTGAAAAATCTAGTGATATGGCTATAGACCGATAGGGCAGTGGTTTTTTGGCCGCGCCGCGCGGCTTGCAGCATCTTAGTTCCCCGACTGGGAACTGAACCCCGATCTGGTAGTGAAAGCGCTGAGTCCCAACCAGTGGACTGCCTGGGAATTCCCTGTCGTTTTTCTTGTTTGTGTGTTTCAGGAAAGAAAAAAAAAAAAAAGGCACATGCAACTACAGTTACATATATCACTTCAGGGGCTCCATGGACTTTCTGAAGCCCACCTGCAGAAATCTGCAGGCGACTCTAGATATAGACACCCCCTCCCCTATGTCAGCTAGAGCAGCCCCTACGTTTTAACTGTTTTACCTTCAAGAAAGATCTACTGCAGGAGAAAAGTAAAAAAGAGGGAACACTCAGGTTGATGGTCTAGCTGTAATTCTAGATCCAACATTCTTTTTTGAAGTCCTTGCCATCGAGACTACTTTCTAGTCTCAGATAAACATAACTAGACTGAATTCTAGTTAACTAGCCTAGCATGGCGGTGTGTGGGGGGGTGCACCTTCTTATTCAGATCATTCTCAATCTAATGGAATACTCCCCTGCCTGCTACACTTGCCAGTTAGAAACTAAACAATTTAGATGACTATCACTTGGGGGATGGCTTAGTAATTTTGGAAAATCATTCTGTGCGCTGTACTGCTTCCCTTAAAAGGGAGTGTAGATTTCCAGGAATTGGGCCATCACCCACTTTTTGACCTTCTGGTGAGCCTTGGAACTGTCATGGTGCCTGTGGGTGTGTCATTTAGTTTGCTGATGTGTTACAGTGAGAACTTCCCAGGTGGTGCAGTGGTAAAGAACTCGCCTGCCAATGCAGGAGATGCAGTTTCAGTCCCTGAGTCGGGAAAATATCCTTGAGGAGGAAATGGCAGCTGACTCCAGTGTTGTTGCCTGGAGAGAGGAGCCCGGAGGGCTACAGTCCATGGGGTTGCAAAGAGTTGAATATGACTTAGCCACCAAGCATGCCTCTCTTTATATGTGCTAGTGTGCAAGGATGGTCAATATATTAATATATTAATAAATGAGAAGTGCACGTTTACCCTGAGATGTGATAATATAATCCCATGTTATTAAATAACAGGGGAAAATTTTTTTTTCTTGCCCGAGTGGCATGCAGGGTCTTGGTTCCCTGACCAGGGATCAACCCTTGCCCCCTGCAGGGGAAGTGTGGAGTATTAACCACTGGATCGATTGCCAGGGAAGTCCTAGGAAAAATAATTTTTAAAATTTGAAAATCTGAAGATAGATTCAAGAAATAATATGGCAATCTCTAGAGAACAGAATTGGGATTAGGAGGTTGTGCTTTTTACATTTTTGAAATGTTCTCTGTGCGTTTTTGTGGTTTTCAGTGAGTATGTAAACATTTTATGACACATGGAACATACTCCGTGAATGTATTTCCAATGTAAAACTTAGAAGGCAAAACAGAAAATATAGCATGCTTAATCTTAGAGGCAGACTTTCATACTTTGCTCATTATTTTTTATAGTAAAAACTTTAAAAACATCTCATTAACTGAAATATTTTTAACTGGAATGCAGAGGATTAGGAAAGTGGTTTTTAAAAAGCAGATTGTGCCCATAGAGAAACTAATGTGTGAAGTTTTCAAGTAATATGTGAAGTTTGCCAGTAATGAAGGAAACAAGTTGTTGTTGCTTAGTGGCTAAGTGGTGTTTGACTCTCTGCGATCCTATGGACTGTAGCCCGCCAGGCTCCTGCGTCTATGGATTCTCCAGGCAGGAATACTGGAGTGGGTTGCCATTTCCTTCTCCAAGGGATCTTCCCAACTCAGGGGATGAACTCAAGTTTCTTGCATTGGCAAGCGGATTCTTTACTGCTGAGCTACCAGGGAAGGGAGCACTGCACAGACCTAGCTGCAAAGTAGACACACACACAGAAACACACACACTGCAGGTATCAAATTAACACAGACTTTTAAACGAGAATCTATAAAGCCTCATACCTTAACTTCCCTGAAGATACAGAAATGAAGCTAAAATTTTAAAAATATAGTTGAAATAAGAAAAATGACTGAAAGGCTGTTTGCTCAGGAAAGCCTTAGGACAAGTTTCTTCACCCACAGATCAATATCAAAACTCAGGTGGCATTTCACCTATCCTGTAGAGGGCACCCTCACATGTGAACTCTGCGGCTGCAGCTGGAAGCACAGTGGATACCACCCCACTCCCATCCCCACCCCCAAGAACAGTCCTCCAGCAGCTTTCTTTATTTGCAGCGCAGGGGCTCTTTGTGTCTGCTTCAGTTATTGCAACACACAGGCCTCAGTAGTTGTGACTTAGTTGCTCCACGGCATGTGGGATCTTAGTTCCTGAACCAGAGATTGAGCCCATGTACCCTGCGTTGGTAGGAGAATTCTTAACCTCTGGACCACCAGGGAGATCCCTGGAAGCAGTTCCTAATGCTGCTGAGAGAGGATTTCAGGATGGGTACTCATTTCAGAATTAAAGATCATGACGTTTCCTGGAGGGCCCTTAGGATGTATTTTTGGGAAACTGAAATTGCATGTAAGCAGAGTGTACTGTGCCTCACTCCTTACCATACTGGGAGCCCCTTGAGGGTGGATTCAGCAGTCTGTTCCTTGAGTTCCTTGATTTTAGCCTAGGTAACATTCTCAACACACTGAAAGAATTGCTGCAGATTCTGGAAAGTCACAATTGAAAAAATCTTAAAATGGCTTCTGCAAGATTTCTCTGCTCAGAAAACAAACAACACGGCATCTTAAGGAGGCCTGTTCAGCTAGAGAAACGGATGAGCCTCTTCTAGGTCCATTTGTCTCCTATCTTTATTACCAGCTTTAATTAGGTAGGCTGCTATTAACAGTTGCTATACAAAATCCACACAGGGAATTCCCTGGCAGTCTAGTGGTTAGGATTCCGCACTTTGACTGACGAGGGCTTGGCTAGGCTACTAAGATTCCACAAGCCTCCTGGCCTGGCCTAAAATAAAATTCATATGATAGTTTTTTGTTTTTGTTTTTGTTTTTTTGCTTTTAAACATCTTTGTTTTGTTTTGTTTGCTTTTAAAACCTCTTAGTAAGGGAAGAGGAGGTAAAAAACAAAAGCAAATACCCAGGAGGCAGAATTGGGAAGCAATTAAACTCTATCACACTTCTTCACTCACCATCAAGGATACTTCTAAAGACACAAGAACACTTGAGCAATCCAAGACTGTTCTAGATTTGCTCCTAGAGATGGACCCCTTGTTTTCTAGGGCTTTGAGTATAATTAACAAGTTTTATTAAATATAAGTCTGAAGAAAACTGAAATCAGAACTTTTCAAAGCAGAAATAGAATGAATTTCACTTTCTAATGAATGAAGTAAAAAACATTTTTTTATATATAGAGAAATTTTCTGGAACAGTTTGAGCGGTTGGCCAGCTCTTGGCTCAAAGAGGAAATAATAAAAATGGCAGTGATGGGAATTCCCTGGTGGTCTAATGGTCGGGGAACTGAGATTCCACACACTGCACAGCCATAAATAGAATGTGAAAACTGCAATGACTATTTTGAAATCATCAATAAAGACATTACTTTATATAGAAATTATGAAATATAACCAGAGCTGCACAAAGAGGAAATCGTTGTTCTTGGGTCATTAAGTAGTGTCCAACTCTTTGTGACCCCATGGACTGTAGCACACCAGGCTTCCCTGTCCAGGCACCACTGTCCTTCACTGTCTCCAAGAGTTGGCTCAAATTCATGTCAGTGATGCCACCAAGCATCTCATCCTCTGCTGGCCCTACTCTCTTAGAAAATATTTACAGCCTCAAATGCTTTTTTCATCAAATAACAAAAGCAATAAAATACATTGATATTTATTGAAAGTTTATTTTGTATAGAGCCTGCGCGTAAATATATTTCATTAACCTTTATGGTACTTATGAGGTGGGCACTGTTTTTTGCCCTTATCTTTTCAGAATGCTTAGAAGCAGTAAGATATATCCATGCAGTGGTCTATGTTCTTAGTTTCCAAGAGGTATTCAACATCTCTCTTTGTTCAAAGCTACAAACATTTAAAGGAGAAAAGGAAATATATAAGCATCTGAATGCAGAGTTCCAATGTTTGGGTACATTAAGGGATAAAGAAATGAGTTACTGCTGTTCTCTATCTTGTAAAACTCTAGTCATATGTGTGATATTGATATATGTATATTGGAAGGGCAGGGGAAGATTGCGGTTAATCCTCCTAGTTAAGGAGAATTGTGTTAAGTGCTAAATATGATCTCTAAACAAAGCACTAGCACCCAAAAAAGATGTCCTTTTCATTATAGGGGCCTGGAATGCAAAAGTAGGAAGTCAAGAAACACCTGGAGTAACAGGCAAATTTGGCCTTGGAATACGGAAGCAGGGCAAAGGTTAATAGAGTTTTGCCAAGAGAATGCATTGGTCATACCAAACAGCCTCTTCCAACAACACAAGAGAAGACTCTACACACGGACATCACCAGATGGTCAACACCGAAATCAGACTGATTCTTTCCAGCCAGATGGAGAAGCTCTAAACAGTCAGCAAAAACAAGACTGGGAGCTGACTGTGGCTCAGATCATGAACTCCTTATTGCCAAATTCAGACTTAAATTGAAGAAAGTGGGGAAAACCACTAGACCATTCAGGTATGACCTAAATCAAATCCCTTATGATTATACAGTGGAACTGAGAAATAGATTTAAGAGACTAGATCTGATAGAGTGCCTGATGAACTATGGACGGAGGTTCATGACATTGTATAGGAGACAGGGATCAAGACCATCCCCACGGAAAAGAAATGCAAAATAGCAAAATTGCTGTTTGGGGAGGACTTACAAATAGCTGTGAAAAGAAGAGAAGCAAAAAGCAAAGGAGAAAAGGAAAAAGATAAGCACTTGAATGCAGAGTTCCAAAGAATAGCAAGGAGAGATAAGAAAGATTTCCTCGGTGATTAATGCAGAGAAATAGAGGACAACAACAGAATGGGAAAGACTAGAGATCTCTTCAAGAAAATTAGAGATATCAAGGGAATATTTCATGCAAAGATGGGCTCCATAAAGGACAGAAATGGTATGGACCTAACAGAAGCAGAAGATACTAAGAAGAGGTGGCAAGAATACACAGAAGAACTATACAAAAAAGATCTTCACGACCAAGATAATCACGGTGGTTTGATCACTCACCTAGAGCCAGACATCTTGG
>SJYC01030520.1:0-17679 GCA_006408675.1 Madoqua kirkii | reverse complement strand
GACTCGATGGACATGAGTTTGAGTGAACTCTGGGTGTTGGTGATGGACAGGGAGGCCTGATGTGTTGCGATTCATGGGATCGCAAAGAGTCGGAGACGACTGAGTGACTGAACTGAATTGAAGTGAACTGAAACAAAGCACTGGCAAATAGAGAGGGAAAAGGTAGAAGTAGTGAGAGAATTCTTCTTGGATTCTAAAATCACTGCAGATAATGACTGCAGTAATGAAATATGAAGACATTTGCTTCTTGGCAGGAAAGCTATGAGAAACCTAGACAGTGTGTTGAAAAGCAGAGACATTACTGACCAGGGCTCATATAGTCAAGGCTATGGTCTTCGCAGTGGTCACGTATAGTTGTGAGAGCTGTACAGTAAAGAAGGTGGAGCACCAAAGAATTGATGCCTTTGAACTGTGATGCTGGAGAAGACTCCTGAGAGTCCCTTGGATCGCAATGCGATCAAACCAGTCAATCTTAAGGGAAATCAACCCTGAATACTGGTTGGAAGGACTGATGCTGAAGCTAAAATTCCAGTATTTTGGTCATCTCATGCAAACAGCTGACTCATTGGAAAAGTCACTGATGCTGGGAAAGATTGATGGCAGAAGGAGAAGAAGCATCAGAGGATGAGTTGGCTGGATGGCATCACCAGTGCAACAGACATCAACTTGGGCAAACTTTGGGAGATGGTGAGGGACAGAGAGGCCTGGCATGCTTCAGTCCATGAGGTCACGGGATATGACTGGGTGACTGAACAACAACATCAACAAACAAAGCACTAATAGTTCAAGACGAGGCAATGAAGAAAGGAAGACGACCTCAACGGAGACAGGTTACTTTTATTCAGGCAAGGAGGGGTGACGGTCTAATGACCAGGCTGAGCGTGCACGGAATCAGGGAGGCTTCATATTTAAGGGGAGGTTTGCGAAAATGCTATGGGGAAATTTGGTCAGGTGGGACATTATGGGTAATCTTCAGCTGAGATGGCAGTTTGCGGTTGAACGGGGGTGGGTGGGGTGGGAGGAGGTCCCCGAGCAGGGAGTTGAAAGTCTCCGGCTGATGCAATCTGCAAGAGCATCAGAGTGGGACTTTTAAGTTCAGTTTTGTTTCCCCTGAAGTCAGGTGGTGCAGCATGGGCCTTTGAAGTGGTTATCTCCTTTTTCCAGGCCTGAGGACTCCTTCATTCCAGACCCTGAAATCATAAAAAGATGGATGGAAAGGGCACCATATCTCTCTGGCTACTTCCTGCTGGGTAGGGGCGACGGCTCTGGGTCTGGAATGGAGGCCTGTCCTAGGGTACAGGGTCTCCTTTTCCTGAGGTTGAGGTGAAGCTCTTGAGAAGGAGAATGGTCTTAACTTGGACTTGAGAGATAGCCCAAATCTGGTCTTGGAGAAACCTTTGAAAGAGATTGAAGAAACAGGGTCCAAATAAGAGGAATAAAATGAGAAGTACCAATGGTCCCAAGAAAGGGAGCAGCCAAAGGAGGGCCAATTTGGAATAGGCTTTGGGGAGTGGAAAGATTTTGTAACTCTCTTTTGCTGTGTTTTATTCTGTCTCTGTGTTCTCTGACCCTTCCCTGGACTATGCCTGTTACATTAACAAAATAGCAGCAGTCATCTCCTAGGAAAAAGCAGGTTCCTTCCTTTTCCCTGGTGAGAAGGTCCAGGGCTCGTCTGTTTCGCAGGGCCACAGAAGCTAATGAGTTAATTTGTCTTTGGACTGAAACAGAAGATCCCACCACCTGCTCCACATCCTTGTTGAGTTCTTGGGACAACTTGTAGTAGAAATGGGCCGAAGTCTAGATGTCCCTAATCCTTGTGCCCAGGGTTGCCGCTATGCCAGGCCCAGTCAGGAAGGGGGGCCACGATAGCTTGTTTTTTTCCTGTAGGAATGTTCCACTTGGGGGTCGACTATCTGTTGTATCTCTTCTTTGAGGATTGTTAGACCCGGGTTCAGGAAGACCAAGATGCAAGGTCCAGGGGGGTCGGGGGGAGACATGTATATGCGTAGGTCCCACAGAGAATGAAGATTCCTGGGTTGGTGCAATTATTTGTGCTGTTCCAGAGAACCCAAGTGGAACAGAAGGAGGGTGTAGTTTGTGAGACCAGTGTAGTTGGAGCTAGAGTAATTGATACAGGTTAGGTTTGAAAGGGCTGAAAGAAGATATATTGTCAGAAACTGGCCCAGTGAGTTGTGTGGTGTTCTGTTGGGGAGGGGAGGTATAGCTGCCTTGTGGCAACCATGTGGAGGGTAAAGGGATTGCTATGTGTGGTGATGGAGACAGTGACAGGCATATCCGGCACTGGGATGCATGTTATGTGTCCTGGAAGAACTGGAAGGGGGAGTTAAGAAGGCGGACAGGTGTCAGTTGTCAGAAAATTAGGAGAGGCTATAGATGGGAAAGGAGGTCCAGGTGTCTATAGGGCTCGGGGGTCACCTGCACCTGGGAAATTAGGTCTTTTATGACCTGCTTTTGGTTCCTCTTAAGTTGTTGATCTTGTGCCCCTCCCCTGTCTGAGTATCCCCAGTGGGTAGTGGGATAGAGGCATATGTCTTTTCCATTTGGCATATAGCATTTGCTCAAGGAGCTCCCTGTCTTTTCTATTTTAACAGTGAGTAGGGATCTGGACTTCCCCCCACCCCTCCCCACCGATGTTCATAGTGCATGGTTTAAGGGCCTCATTATAACATGAGAAATGAACATAGGAATAAATGTCTAAGCAGGGGTAGGGATGAGCCAAAAGGCAGGGGAGTGTAACAAGGGTAAGGAACAGGGGAGTCATGGGTCTTAGTTAGGCAGCGTGGAGGACATAGCACCCTTGGAGTAGAATGCAGTAGGCGATACTGATGAGGAGGTGTAGGGTGGGTGACCAGTCCCCAGGGGAGATGGCTGTTAGGCCTATAGCAAAGGTTAAGAGCACGGTTATGGCCAGAAAGATGGGGAGAGGCAAGAGGCAGAAGGCCTCAAGTTTGTGGTAGCTTGAATCTGAAAAGGAAGAATGTTCATAAGGATATAGAATGATGTAGAGAATGAGAGTAAAGAAATCAATCTCGTCTGGACTTACATTGTAGAAGGTTCCCTGACACCACACTTGAGATACCAGCGTGGTCAGGCCTTCAGAGGAGGTTCCTGTTGGGGCACTGGTCCAGAGGTCTTGTAGTAGTTGGGTCAGGAACAGCTGCAGGTTGAGGAGTGTCTAGGTCATTCAGTGTCTTCTTGGATGGTCGACAGAGGTTGTTGTCAGGTGATTTTTATGGAGGTGGGCCCTGGGAGGGAGACCTGATAGGCGTTGGTGTGATTGGAAATAACCCTTTTTAGGTGAGAGGTGTACCCAAGTGGTGACCTTTTCAAGTTTAGCTGCTGTCAAGGTAAGAAGGATGATTTTGAATGGTCCCTGCCACTTTGGGATGAGGTCACAAATTGGGGATTGTCAGACAGCTAGACAATGTCCCCAGTCTGCAGAGGGGGCGAGGGGGCTTGGGGGTCAGGGTCTTTTGTTTATTGTGGGAAATGCTTTTACCCATCCCGAAAAGGTGTCCACAAGGACCAGGAGGTATCGCACTCTCCGAACCGAGGGGCAAATGAGTAAAGTCTATCTGCCAATCTTGTGCTGGGAGGCTGCCTTGCATTTGATGGGTTGGGAAGGATGTAGGTTTGAGATTGGAACTGAGATTAGTACGCTGACATACCTGACAGGAGCGGGTAAGGTTATGTAAATAATGTTGGTCAGCAGTCGATATGGGGAAATGGTTAAGTTGAACTGTTGGAATACCTTGGACGAGGGATGAAAGAACGAGTGTAGATAGGAGAGGATTTCTCTAGTGGTGGAAGGATCGGATGGAGTCAGGGCTAAGATGGCAGGGGACTGGAGAGCGAGATGGGACAGAGCTACCTCTTTTGCCTTCTGATCTGCGGCTTTGTTGTAGGTTGATATGAGAGTTCCTTTTTGATGTCCCCTACAGTGGAGGATGGTGGCTTTGTTTGGTGAGAGTGTGGCCTCTAGAAGCTTGTGGTTAAGATCTGAATTAATAATGGGGGATCCCCTTTGGATGAGGAACCCTCTTTCTCTCCATATCAGGATGTTTGAGTGGAGTGTATTATAGGCATATTTGGTGTTAACTTTTAGATGTTAACTCTTCGATTTTTAGCCAGGGTCAAAGCTTGGGTGAGAGCTATTAGTCTTGCCTGTTGGGAGGTGGTATGAGGTGGCAGAGGTGAGGCTTCAATTATCCATGTTCCGTGGTTGTGATGAAGATCTGCTTGAATGATGGTATATCCTTCCACGAAGGGTGAGGATTTTTGAGAGCTGCCATCAGTGAACCAGTATGGGGTGTTAGGGTCTAAGATGGGCTGATCTGTTAAGTGTTGGAAGGGATTTTGGGTAAGATCCACTGTTAGACTGCAGCTGTGTAGGGGAGGGCCTGTTATAGAAAGCGTGGATAATAAACTGGCAGGGAGAGAATGAAAGTTGGGGGTCAACAAAAAAGACATGTAGAATTTGTACCCTGGAAGAGGGAAGGGAGAGAAAAGCCCAGTGTGATAGTTGGTCTCGGAGGGTGGAGAACAGACTGTTAAGGGGGCATGCCTAGAGAGCTTGTTTGCTTCAGGCACCAGGGCTGCGATGGCAGCCATGGCTGGTATATGGGAGGCCACCCCTTGGTCACCATGTCAAGTTGTTTTGATAAATAGGCTATGGGACCCCAGGTGTCTTCAGCCCTCTGGCATAGAAGGGCCTGTCCTTGGTTGGAATGTGTACAAAGGAAAAATAGTCTGGTGTAACCTGGCAGGTGGAGATTTGGCACTCAGAGAAGGCTCTGGGTGAGCTGGCAAATAGGATAGGCTAGCGAGGAGGGATTCCTCTAAGGACCCTTTGCTTGCCTCATAAAGTGGCTTTGAAATGTGGGAGAAATTGGGGATCCAGATATGGAAAAAGTTTAGGAGGCCGAGGAGAGACAGGAGTTCCCGTTTGATTTTTGGAGGCAGACAGTCAATTAAGGCCTGGATTCTGCCTGGAGGAATGGTTCTTTGTTGGTGGGCTGAGGATCCCAGGTAGGTGACTTCTGTCTAGGCTATTTGGGCTTTGGATCAGGATACCCAATAAGCTCAGGACCCCAGGGCCTCAAGGAGTTTGGCAGATGTTGGAGGCAAAGTTTTGGGGTTGGGCTATAAAGGAGGTCATCTACATATTGGAGAAAGTAACTAGGGGCCAGGTCGAGTGTCTGTAGGTCCTTTTGTAAAGCCTGTCCAAAAAAAGTGGAGGCTGTCTCTGAACTCTTGGGGAAGAACTGCCCATGTTAGTTGTTGGGAGACATAGTCTTGGGGTCCTGCCAGGTGAAGGCAAAGAGGGGTTGGGAGAGGAGGTGGAAGGGGATGGTGAAGAAGGCATCTTTAAGGTCTAATACTGTGAAGAAGGTTGTAGTTAGGGGAATGGTGGACAGAAAGGTGTAAGGACTGGGGACTACTGGGAATGTTGGTATGATGGCTTCATTGACTTTTCATAGATGCTGGACCAGTGTCCAAGAGTTTGGTCCCTTCTTTACTGCCAGAAAGGGCGTGTTGTGTGGTGAATGGGTAGGAATTAAGATGGAGGCTTGAAGAAGATGATCAATGATAGGCTTAAGTCCCTTGTGGGCCTCGGGGTGAGAGTACTATTGTTGGATGATTATAGCCGAGGGGTCCTGTAGGGTAATGTGGACTGGGGGATGATGTTTGGCTATGGATGGGTGATCAGTATCCCAGACTCAGGGATTTATGGTAGGTAGATCCAAGGGAAGGTCAGGAGTAGGGGATGGGGATGGTCTGGGTGCCATCTGCATGTAGAACACAGAGACTGCCTCTAGAGGGGGTATGGTAATAGAGACCCCTAATTTGGATAACAAATCTCTCCCTAGGAGTGCCACTGGGCACTGAGGCATTATGAGGAATGAGTGTATGAGGGTCGATTTTCCAAATTGACAAAGTAATGGAGGGCTGATTTTGGGGCTTAAGGGGACTCCAGGGATCCCCTTGATTGTGAACTCTTGAGTTTTGGATTGGGCCAGAGTAGGAGGTTAAGAGAAAGAAGGTGGCTCCAGTGTCTACTATGAAGGAGATCTTTTTCCTGGCCACTATCCCATCTACCCTAAGTTCTGAGCCCGTGTCTGGGGCATGGGCTGGGGGCTGGAACCTGGGTCCTGTCATTGGAACAACTCTCATAGGGTTCAGCTGGGGTTTTGGGGAGAAGTGGGGACCTCCCCAGGGGCACCAGTGTGTCCCTGTGGACATTCAATCCTCCAAGTCTGGGGGATAGGTACCTGGTACCAGGGGGTCCCTGGGGACAATCTGTCTTCCAGTGTCCCCATTGGCCACAGGTCGGACATGCCTTTGTGGGGGGCTGTGGGTTTGGGCATGTCTTTGCTCAGTGTCCCGATTGGTTGCATCAGAAGTAGGGTCTGGGGGGGATCTTAAGCCCTGGTCTGGGATGACTTGGGCTGAGTTGATCTCTTCCCTTAATTGCTACCACCAAAAAGGCACATTTAGCTTTTCTCTCATGGTCTTTTTCTCTCCTAGCCTCCTCCTCTCTATTATTGAACACGTTGAAGGCTACTTCTAGAAGATCTCTTTGGGTCTCTCGGGGATCTTCTCTAGTTGTAGAAGCTTGCATCTAATGTCAGGGGCGGACTGGCTGATGAGTTGAACATGAAGGTAGAGTAACCCAGCAGAGGTGGGGATATCTAGGTTGGTATATTTCTGGACTGCCTTGGTGAAGCGTGGCAAGAACAAGGCTGGATTTTCATCTGCCCCTTGGGGGACTTCCCTGACTTTATCATAATTGACATGGATATGAGCATTTTTCTGCATGCCCTCTAGGAGGCAGGTGATCATGTGATTCAGTCTCCTAATTCCTGGGTCACCGGGCTGTTATGTCCAGTGGGGTTCTAATTAAGGCACTGCCTCATCAGCAACTGGGTTAGCCTGGTCTTGGTTATTTAAGTTATCAGTATGGGCTTTTGCCACTTGCCAGATATGATCTTTTTCAACTGGAGTGAGTAACATTTAGGATATAATATACATCACTCTATGTGAGATTATAGGCCTGGGTGAGCCTCAGGAATTATTTTTCTCTATCTGGTAGGGTTTTCAGAAAATGATCCTAACTTTTCTTCTATCTGGCTCATGTTTGACAATGAAAATGGCACACGGACTCGGGTGGGGCCCTCTGGTCCCACCACCTCTCTTAGGGGAAACGTGTTTGGTACGTGATCGCATGGCAGGGGGGGAGGGAAGAGGGGAGGGAGAATTGGAGGAATGGGTTAACGGGGTTGATAGAGACTCAGGAGAGGTTTCAGAGTCAGTAAGTGAGTTCGGTGAGAGGGAAGCGGGGGGTTTGATGGTGTGGCTGGTAGGGAGGAGGCTTGTCCAAGGGGTTGAACTCCGGGGGTGTGGAAGGTCACCATCAGCATTTAGTTGAAGAAGAGGGGTCCTTTTGTTTGGGAGGCAAGGTGCATAGAGGGAACTCGTGGGTGGAGCAGGCCTTGCATAGGGAGCACCTGCTCTGAAGGGCCCAAAAGGCTTGGGCATATGGGACATCCGACCACTTGCCCTTCTGTTTAAGGAAGTTGGTGAGATCTTGAAGAATGTAAAAGGCAAATGTGCTGAATTCAGGCCAGCAATTTTGATTGTCCAGTTGGTACTGAGGCTAGATCTGTATACAGAGCCATTCTAAGCGGCTAGCTTTGAGTTCAGTGAGTAAGAGTGGTTTGAGATTTTTGATGACCCAGGCCAGAGAGGAATCTTTTAGGATAGATTGACCGGACCCCATGATTGGGAGGCAAGCAGAAGCTCCTATTGTGAGTTTGGGTCGTCACCTATAGTCACAATAGGAGTTATGAAAAGAGAGCTCTGTATCAAGATGGAGCATCCCTCACCATCACTTACAAAGTGGCCTTAGGCTGGGAGTCCTCAGGACCCGGAGAGGACCTTTAGAGCACTATCCGGATCGTACCTTAATCTGGGGGCCGGAGTGAGTGGAATGTTGGATGAGCGGAGCGGTCGAATGGCAAGAATTCCCTGTTCTGGAGGTCGTCAGAGAGAGAGGAGGGGGATAGAGCCAGAGGCCTGGGTGTACATAAGTTACAGATAAAAGCTTAGGACAAGGCTTGCACCGCTCACGATTCCAGGCTCCAGGATGGGGGAAAACAACAGAAAGAGAGAGAGGCAAGTTCCTTGCCCTCTGCCAGGTTTCGGCACCAAAAATGTATAGCTTGAGACAAGGCAATGAAGAAAGGAAGACAACCTCAATGGAGACAGGTTACCTTTATTCAGGCAAAGAGGGGCGTCAGTCGGTCTAACTACCAGGCTGAGCGGGTGCGGGATCAGGGAGGCTTCAGGTGTGGGCTCAGTCATGTACAACTCTTTTCGACCCCATGGACTATAGAGCCCACCAGGCTCCTCTGTCCTTGTAATTTTCCAGGCAAGAATACTGGAGTAGGTTACCATTTCCTTCTCCAGGGGATCTTCCCGACCCAGGGATGGAACCCTCATCTCTTGTGTCTCCTGCATTGGCAGGTGGATTCTTCACCACTGATGCCACTTGGAAAGCCAAACAAAACAGAGAGCCCCAAAGAAATTAATTCTGACTTGAGGTAGGGCAGGGTCAGCTGCAGTGGCTTGTTGCCACAGTTCAGTGCCTGCACTTTGAAGGTCTTTACAGCTTTGTTGAGGAATCTGTGCTTTATTGTCAGGGCAATGGGGAACCACTGGTGGGTCTATATATGGGGATGAAGTTTTGTGTAATGACTATATTTTTATTGTTGCAATTCTGTTTTTGTTTTCTCCCCTCAGAATTGTTTCTCAGATGTGGTTCAGGAGAGGTTTCAGAGTCAGTAAGTGAGTTCGGTGAGAGGGAAGCGGGGGGTTTGATGGTGTGGCTGGTAGGGAGGAGGCTTGTCCAAGGGGTTGAACTCCGGGGGTGTGGAAGGTCACCATCAGCATTTAGTTGAAGAAGAGGGGTCCTTTTGTTTGGGAGGCAAGGTGCATAGAGGGAACTCGTGGGTGGAGCAGGCCTTGCATAGGGAGCACCTGCTCTGAAGGGCCCAAAAGGCTTGGGCATATGGGACATCCGACCACTTGCCCTTCTGTTTAAGGAAGTTGGTGAGATCTTGAAGAATGTAAAAGGCAAATGTGCTGAATTCAGGCCAGCAATTTTGATTGTCCAGTTGGTACTGAGGCTAGATCTGTATACAGAGCCATTCTAAGCGGCTAGCTTTGAGTTCAGTGAGTAAGAGTGGTTTGAGATTTTTGATGACCCAGGCCAGAGAGGAATCTTTTAGGATAGATTGACCGGACCCCATGATTGGGAGGCAAGCAGAAGCTCCTATTGTGAGTTTGGGTCGTCACCTATAGTCACAATAGGAGTTATGAAAAGAGAGCTCTGTATCAAGATGGAGCATCCCTCACCATCACTTACAAAGTGGCCTTAGGCTGGGAGTCCTCAGGACCCGGAGAGGACCTTTAGAGCACTATCCGGATCGTACCTTAATCTGGGGGCCGGAGTGAGTGGAATGTTGGATGAGCGGAGCGGTCGAATGGCAAGAATTCCCTGTTCTGGAGGTCGTCAGAGAGAGAGGAGGGGGATAGAGCCAGAGGCCTGGGTGTACATAAGTTACAGATAAAAGCTTAGGACAAGGCTTGCACCGCTCACGATTCCAGGCTCCAGGATGGGGGAAAACAACAGAAAGAGAGAGAGGCAAGTTCCTTGCCCTCTGCCAGGTTTCGGCACCAAAAATGTATAGCTTGAGACAAGGCAATGAAGAAAGGAAGACAACTCAATGGAGACAGGTTACCTTTATTCAGGCAAAGAGGGGCGTCAGTCGGTCTAACTACCAGGCTGAGCGGGTGCGGGATCAGGGAGGCTTCAGGTGTGGGCTCAGTCATGTACAACTCTTTTCGACCCCATGGACTATAGAGCCCACCAGGCTCCTCTGTCCTTGTAATTTTCCAGGCAAGAATACTGGAGTAGGTTACCATTTCCTTCTCCAGGGGATCTTCCCGACCCAGGGATGGAACCCTCATCTCTTGTGTCTCCTGCATTGGCAGGTGGATTCTTCACCACTGATGCCACTTGGAAAGCCAAACAAAACAGAGAGCCCCAAAGAAATTAATTCTGACTTGAGGTAGGGCAGGGTCAGCTGCAGTGGCTTGTTGCCACAGTTCAGTGCCTGCACTTTGAAGGTCTTTACAGCTTTGTTGAGGAATCTGTGCTTTATTGTCAGGGCAATGGGGAACCACTGGTGGGTCTATATATGGGGATGAAGTTTTGTGTAATGACTATATTTTTATTGTTGCAATTCTGTTTTTGTTTTCTCCCCTCAGAATTGTTTCTCAGATGTGGAGCTGCTTGATAAAAGAGGTGAAATAGGGACTTCCTGCTTGGTCCAGTGGTTACAGGGCACTTGGGTTTGATCCCTGGTTGGGGAACTAAGATCTCATGTGCTTTGTGGGAGAAATATTTTCTAAAAAAATTTTTTTGTTAAAAAAATATATTCTAAAAAAAGGCAATATTTTAAATATTCTTAAAACACACTGTCAAATCACTTTTCATAAACTATAGTGCATTCATGGGGTCTCTTTCCTATGTGGAGATGTCGCTGTCTACCAATGTCTGAATGAAGGAAGCTTCTTTTAACAGCCAGGGCACTTGTGAGGCTCCTTTCCTGAATGAATCCTCTGGTGCTCAGTAGGTCTTACGATGTCGAGAGGTTCTTCCAGGTTGGAGCTCTTTCTCTGTAGGGTGGTTATGGTGACCTATAAGCTTTGGGGATTTCCATGCTAACTTTCTAAATGTTTTAGTCTATTTCTTTGTGTAAAATAGAACCATGGGACACATCCCCCTTTAACAATGAATGGATGCAGAGTTTGCAGGGTTTTTTTTCTTTTTCTAGTTTGAAGAAGCTTCTTGATTGTCTCTCGTGATCTCAAAATCTGAGAGAAGAAATAGAAATTGAACATATCACCCTGATCCAAGGAGACAGAGTTGTGTTAAACCAGTCATGGGATGATAAAAACTCCTAAGTAGATCCCAAAACCTTTTCTGCCAATTAAGACTGAAATTTTGTTTCTTTTTTTCTTTCCTTGAACACCCAACTGCCTTGAAGTCAAATCACTGTTGCATTCTTCGGAATCCTGCAATTTCTTCACCTGTAACTCCTCTCTGCTCCCTGGGGAAGCTCAGGCCAGTTTTGGTACTGGTCGTCCTGGCCATGATAAAGATAGAAAGCAGGTTAGTATAGGTCCCCACTAGTGTTTCTGAATTCAGACTGAATTCTGGGAATGACCTCTATATCGATTTTTGTTTTCAGTTTGGATTATTTCATCTGGAACTTCTGTCAGGCAGTTTTTCAACATTAGAACAAAACTGAAACAAGTGGAAGGCCTCTTTTGGGCTTAAGGCTGTTGTCCTCCAGTCTATGGAAGAGCAGTTAATTCTGTGTTAAAATCAATAAACTAAATTAGCTTTATATATTATCTTCTGAATATTTTGATAATAGAATTACCTAAGTTAGGACTAAAATGTAAATTTTGCTAAAATTTTGAGTCTTTTAATGCAGAGAAGCATTGTCTTATTGAATCCCAAGAAAAGAGAGAGAGGTGAAAGTGGGAGTTTTGGAACTGTGTCCTGGACTAATGTCAGTTAAATGATTTTCAAATAAAAATTGGTATCTGAACTGGGCTGGTTGGTGACCAGCAAAAAATAATCTTTATATGTTTCAGCTCAATAAGTCTAGAAGTGGATTATCTTGAAATTAACCAAAACAACTATCTTAACAGTGTTTCTGGCAGTCTAAGGACAACTAGTACAATTTTCTCCAGCTCAGTTTCCTGCCATGTCTACCATTCCTTTTGTCACTGGAGCAGTTACAGTTTGCTCACTCTTTCTGTGTCCCTTCCTCTCCCTCGTCAAATCTTACAGTCTTTACTGTTCTGGAATAAAATGTAGGTTGATAGGTAGTGATATAAGATCCAAATAGAGGAAAATATTCAATATTAACATTACCAGACAATATTAGCAAGTTAGTTTGGTTAATATTAACTTGAAAGAAAATTTAAATTTCAGAACATTTTATCAAAATGCCTTATTTTATATTTTCATGGAGAAGGGAAATATGATTAATAAAAATAAAGTGTGTTTCAAATGAAATGCCATTTAAAGTCACTATTTTTCTGTTTGGATTTCAAAGCTAAGGATGGGATCAAAGAGTAATGTGTCGAGACAAGCCTAGAGTCATAGATCCTAGGAAAGCTGTACTTAAATGGGAAGAATCAAAACTGAGGAGAGAGGCAAATAGCAAAGGCTTAGGTGGCAGAAACCTGCAGGCCAGGATATCCTAAAGTGAGGGTCAGGAAAAGCATTTCAGAATGACAGGAGCTGCTTATGTGCTCCTGCACCAAAGAGCACAGACTTGAACGTCTTAACATTGTTGTTGTTGTTCAGTCCCTCAGTTGTGTCCAATTCTTTGTGACCCCATGGACTGCAGCACACCAGGCTTCCCTGTCTCTCACCATCTCCTGGAGTTTGCTCAAACTCATGTCCGTTGAATCAGTGAAGCCATCCAACCATCTTGTCCTTTGTCATCCCCTCTCCTCCTGCCTTCAGTCTTTCCCAGTATCAGGGTCTCTTAACATTGTAGACTTCACCAGCTGTCAGTTTGAAAACCAGGCACAGACAACTACCACCCCCACCCCCTTGAGTACAAAGGAATCTCTGGG
Organism: Madoqua kirkii; assembly: GCA_006408675.1. NCBI lineage: Eukaryota > Metazoa > Chordata > Mammalia > Artiodactyla > Bovidae > Madoqua > Madoqua kirkii. The sequence continues at coordinate 4,932 of SJYC01030520.1, read as the reverse complement.
ACCCAGGCAAGAACTGAAAGCAGCTCCAGAGATAGAATTCAGTACCCATGAGAAGTAAGACCACGAGTGGTAGGGCTTTTTAAATCTGAAATTCAAAAATTATGTTTTCTTCTACAAAATAGGGAGCCACTGATAGCTAAGGACAAGAAAATATAGTTAACTTGTCCAGCATGGGTTTGAACTGCATGACTCTGTTAGGTAAAAGATGACCAGGACACCAAAAAGAGTGTCTAACAGGCTTTAATGGCGAAGCACTACTGGACAGGGTTCCCAGACCCAAACGAGGCAGGTCGAGGAAGTCCGCACTTGGACCGTGTTGGGGGGTGGTTTATACACGTTCGTTGTGAGGGACGGTCTGGCAAGATCGCCAAAAAAGGTACGCTTAGTAGATGGGGGTTTGGATAGATTGTTAGGTCGAGGTGTTGTGGGCTGATAGGTCTTTTATGCGGCTGGGGTGGGGATTGTTTTAACTGGCGAAGTGTGCTGTCATTGGTCCTCGGGATCTTGGAGGAAACTTCCATTAGGGACTTTTCCTGCCAGCGGGAGAGAAGGGGCCCATCATGGCCCCCAGGGTCTGGCCTTACATTCTGACCCTTTTGATAGGATAAGGGGTACCGTTTTCGCTTCTGACTACTTCCTGCTGACCCGGGGCGTCGCTGGGGCTGAGGGTAGTGGCTGGATCCCAGTGGCCTTTAGGGGGCCTCAGGGTCTCCGGACGGGAGTTTGGAGTATGCAGCCACCATCAACATCTGTCCAATAGCCATCTGGGTCAGCTCCCTGACCCTCCGGAGGATGATCTGAAAAATACAAGGTCCTATCAACCGGATGAGGAGTAAGGCTGTGAGGAGTCCGAGAAGCGGGAGAAGCCATTTTGCCCAAGGTGGCCTCCATCATCCCGAGAAATCGAAACCATCTGACTCAGCCTGCCTAAGTCTGATGCTCTCTCTCAGCTCACGGACCTTATTTTGGACTATTTCTGAGGCACTGACAAAAAAACAAGTCTTCCCTTAGGAACTGACAGGTTTTCCCTATTTCAGCAGTTAGCAGGTCTAGGGCCCTTTGATTTTGGAGAGCCACTGCTGCCAGAGAGGTTATCTGGGTTTGTAATGCCATTAGGGAATCTGCCACATTGTCCGGATCTCAATTGAGGTCTGCGGAAAGCTTATAGTAGAAGTGAGTGGCTGATCCCAATCTTCTTGCCCCCAGTCCTAAGGCCATAAACAAACCTCCCCTGAGGAGCAGGGGAGCTGCAGCTAGTGCCCTCTGGTGGCAGGTTGACTGGGTTTGGTCTTCCATTGCCTGGGGTATCAGAATGGTCAGGTACGGAGTAAGGAAGATTGAGGTGTAAGGCTGAGTCCAGTTGGGCAGGAAGCACTGTAATAAGGTGGTTTGATTGTAGAGAAAGAATATCCTGGGCTTTCCGCATACTAGAGGGTTTGGGGATAGGGGGTCTCGTTTTGAGCTGTCACAGGCCACTGTGGTTAATGAGGTGTCGTTGGCCAGGACACAAGAGGCATTGGCTTGGAGGTACAGTACCTCAGTGGTCAAGGGCCCCATTGGCCAGGTTACTTCAGTGGCATTTTGAGTGAGATTTTGGGCCTCTCCTTTTGGGGGATCGGTTGGGCGAGGAACGGTCAGGGTCTCAAGGGAGCCAACATGAGAGGTTTGGTGAGGTTTCAGTCAGGGTCTGATAGGTGTCATTGAGGCTGGTAAAAATTTGGGATGAAAAATCCAAAGGTTTGAGGGCCTGATGAACCTGGTCTAGGAGTTTATTGGGCTCATGGTGTGGATTAGAAGCTTTAGTTGTCAACTTTATTAAGTCCTGTTGGACCTTATGTTGGATTTGTTTTTGTCTCTGATCTTGGGCCCCCTTTCTGTCTGTCATTCTGTAGTGGGTTTTTATGGTAAAACAGAGGTCTTTGTCTCTAGCTTTATAGCAGTTAGAGGCTGAGTTTGATTTGGCAGTCTCGAGGCTCTTGGCCGTCCAATACCATTTACCCCCATGGGAGCATGGCTGAGCAGGTGAGACATAACAGTCTCGCTGGACATGAGTATAGGCTGTGAACCCAGTTTTTTAATGGTCTCATTTGGTGTAGCCCTGGGGGCAGGGCGTAGGTTGTCCCACCCGTGTTATCACAGCCAGGAGGAATAGTGACAAGAGCATGTTTAGCTATGATATTAAGAGGAGAGTGATAAAGGAGAAAAAAATCAATTTGAGCTTTTGTGAAAAGGAAGAAGTTCCCCGGTAAGTGCAGATCAGAAATTGCCTGGATGAAAGAGTCACAGTCAATAATCGGGGTAGCCAGCCAGAGGTCCTGTAGTAGGGTCAAGATAAAGTCCTCAAGGCAGGCTAGAGACATATGGCCAGGTCAGGCCGTTCCAAAGGAATAGCACCCCAGGAGTAGTGAATAGATGATAAGGTAAGTAAGGGCCAGTGAAAGTCTGAGTGTGAGCGGTCAGTCCTGGGGGGCAGTGACAGCCAGTCCAATGGCGAAGAGTACAGCCACAGTTGCGATTGGCAACAGCCACAGTGGATGAGGCCAGACAAGCATTGGACAGGGCGTGTCACTCACTGGTGGGAGGCAGGGGTGTCTTAGTAATGGTAAATTGCTGGAGCCAAGAGTTGCTAAGGTCTGACAGGAATTTGGAAGCCAGGAGGTCAGCCAGGCGGCGTGGTGAGAATATAGTTAGGGGTTGATCTAGAATTAGCTTTTTTGCATCTGCGTATAGAAAAGCTGCTGCTGCCAGGGCTGTAGGCAGGGGAACCATCCCTGGGAGGTGGGGTCTAACTGTTTGGAGATAAATGCCACTGGCAGCACTTCAGGGTCTGCAGACTGTATGACGGCTCCAAAGGCTATGCCCCCTTTTTCATCAGTGTACAGGTGATAGGGGAAGTTGGGATTGGGCAGGAAGAGCAGGGAAGAGGACAGCAAAGCTGAGTGGAGGTTGTAGAAAGCCTCCCAGACCTCTGTTTCTGAAGAGGGTGGGCCAGTAGGGGTGTTTAGAGGGGTTTAGCCAGGGAAGTATAGTTGGGGACCCAGTGTCAGAAGAATCTTGTCAATCCCCAAAAGGACAAGATTTGTTTTTTTAGTGGAAGGGTGGCAGAGGTCTCGGAGAAGGCTGAGTCATCAGTAGTTAGAGCCTTGGTTGTCGGGGTAATTTTTAGGCCTAGATAAGTCACAGAGGTCTGAGTGAGTTGGGCCTTTTGTTGAGACGTTTGGTATCTTTTAGGGCTAAGGAAGTTAAGAATAGTGGTATGTGTTTGAGAGCAAGAGTTTGTGAGGGGCTGTAGAGCAGAAGGTAATCTATATATTGTAAGAGGACGTTAGGGGTCAAAGGGCACGTAGCCAGGTCTTGGGCCAGAGCCTGGTCAAAAAAAATGGGGGCTATCTCTAAACCCTTGGGGGAGGACTATCCAAGTTAACTGGGAGGACTGTTGGGTTTTTGGATCGGTCTATGTGAAAGCAAAGAGGAATTGGCAGTCTGGATGTAAGGGAATAGTGAAAAAGGCATCTTTGAGGTCTATGACAGTAAAGTGAGTCGTACTGCTAGGGATATCAGAAAGCAAGGTATAACAGTCAGTAGCCACCAGAAGCTTTCCGTACTGGGGGTATTGCAGGACGAGGTCATGGGGACTAGGAGGCCCTGGCCCAAGAGACGGTCTATGATTGATTTAAGACCGAGTAGGTGAGTCTGACAGAGGGGGAACTGAGGGCGGTTTGGGAAGCGGGAGGGATCACGCAGTTTAATGAGGACGGGGTTGTGATGGGTTGTTACCAGGGGGATTTCAGTGTCCCAAATGTTAGGGTCTACAACTGGAGCCTCAGGGGAGCAAAGGAGGAGTAGGGGCAAAGTGAGAGATTGGGAAAGTGAGAGAGGTAGGTGAATGGTGGCCCTAAGCTTAGTTAAAATGTCTCGCCCTAGCAGGGGAGTGGGACATGAAGGGATTATCAGGAAAGAGTGAATGAACAAGAAGTGATCAAGCTGACAGGGCTATGGCCCAGTCTAGAAGGGTCGTGAAGACGTGCCATCTGTACCCACCACTGAGACCTGGGAAGGATGCAAGGTGCCCCCGAAGGAGGGAAGAACCAAGTAAGTAGCCCTTGTATCTATCAAGAAATTGATAGACTCACCCACTACTTGAAGCATTACCCTGGGCTCGGCTTGGGGTCCCTGAGTCTGGGCGCCGTCAATCTTCATCAAAGGAGAGAAGTTCCAAGGCGGGGTGCAGGGAGGAAATGTCCTTTTGGGAGCCCAGACCTTGGCCCGGTAAGGCTGGGGCTTGAGTTGCCCGGGGACAATCACTCGCCCAATGTCCCGGTTGTTTGCAACAAGGGCACGGCTTTGTTGGGGGCCGAGGGTTTGGGCATTGGTGGGCCCAGTGGCCCTCATGACCGCATTTGAAGCAAGCTCCCGGCGGTGGCTTCTGGGGACCCACCTTTCGTCCCGTGGCCAGCTGCAGGGCTGCTACCAGTGTCTGGGTGTGTCCCTCAAGGAGGTTAGCCTGGAGTTCGTCTTTTTGCTTACGCCTTGCCTTACCTTGCGGCTGGCTTCCGCAGCTTCATCTCAGGTGTTATAAACCTTAAAAGCCATTTTTACCAGGTCTTGGAGAGGAGTCTGAAGCCCACCCCCAGCCTTGGAGAGGTTTTTTTTTTGTGATGTCTGAAGCTGATTGGGATATAAAATGGTTGGCTAGGTTGGTGACCCCCGCTGGAGAATCTGGGGCAATCTGGGTATAGGTGGTGAGAGCCTCTGTCAGCCTGTTAAGAAAGGCTGCTGGGTTTTCATAGGGGCCCTGGGTTACCTCATCTAGCTTAAGTAGGTTTACCACCTTGAGGGAGGTGGTTTTTATTTCCTCCAGTAGGCATTTTTTTAGGTACCGAATGTTGGCTCTTTTTTCTGTGTCCTTCCTGATAGTCCCAGTCTGGGTCT
>SJYC01030519.1:0-48442 GCA_006408675.1 Madoqua kirkii | reverse complement strand
AATTCTCCAAGCCAGGCTTCAGCAATAAGTGAACCGTGAACTCCCAGTTGTTCAAGCTGGTTTTAGAAAAGGCAGAGGAACCAGAGATCAAATCACCAACATCTGCTGGATCATGGAAAAAGCAAGAGAGTTCCAGAAAAACATCTATTTCTGCTCTATCGACTATGCCAAAACTAAAGATTAATATGTATTAAAATTGCAAAGTTGCACTTCAGTTGGGATAAAGACTGCAGAGAAAGTTATATATTGCAGTAGGCTGTTTTGTATCTCAGCTTCTTAGGGAAACAATCACCTGTTTCTCAACTAAGCACATGTATACACCCTGCTTTCCTTTGCTGCGCCTCTTGTTTTGTCCGCATTAGACTGTGCCTGACTCTCTACTGTGCCCATGAGGTACCTGGCCCTCAGTAGGTGTCCAGATGCAGAAAGATGCTTATGCAGCATTGCTAATAGTAGTAAAAATGGGAAACAATATGAATGTCTAAAAAGGGCATGGTTCACAAACCTTGTTTTAATAAAACAAGAGCATATTTACTTGATGGAATGTCAGACAGCATTTCTAAATGATGGTTGTAAAGACTCTGTTGTCACCTCAAAAAAGCATTTGGATTTTCTAGAAAACTGACCCCTCCCACATCCTTTATTAAGAAGCTGCTGGAGGATGTGTTTCTTCAGAAAAAGAAAAAATATGTATACACCCTGCTTTCCTTTGCTGCGCCTCTTGTTTTGTCCGCATTAGACTGTGCCTGACTCTCTACTGTGCCCATGAGGTACCTGGCCCTCAGTAGGTGTCCAGATGCAGAAAGATGCTTATGCAGCATTGCTAATAGTAGTAAAAATGGGAAACAATATGAATGTCTAAAAAGGGCATGGTTCACAAACCTTGTTTTAATAAAACAAGAGCATATTTACTTGATGGAATGTCAGACAGCATTTCTAAATGATGGTTGTAAAGACTCTGTTGTCACCTCAAAAAAGCATTTGGATTTTCTAGAAAACTGACCCCTCCCACATCCTTTATTAAGAAGCTGCTGGAGGATGTGTTTCTTCAGAAAAAGAAAAAAAAAAAAAGGAAAGACCCTCAGGATTCCAGATACTGAGTTGAGTTACAGGCTTTAGTAAACTATATTTACTAAGTTTGAAGAATAAAAAATAAATAAAAGGAAGCCATGGGATACTGGGATCAATAGCAGAGAGAGGATAGTCAATAGCAGAGAGAGGTGAAGGGAATCCACAGGGAAGTTCCTGTGGATGGTAGGATGAAGTTCCCAGGATGGCAGGCATTTTGCAGATAGAGGAGGCAGCCACAATATGCTGATAACAAAATTTCAAGATGCCTGCTGTCTGACAACCATCACTGTGACCTTTGAGATGGTAGAATTACAAGATGGAAACAACCTAAAGTCTTAAGTTATTGCTGGGGGTGTCAAGGAGAGTGCCTTGGAGTGCATGGACTATAATGTGAACAAAATATAAATGTGTATATGATATGTATGCTTGTATTTTAAGCTAATGAAATTATGAGATCTGTCTTTATTTGCTTCAATATATTAATACTCTAGGGGCTTCCAAAATATTCATAATATTCTATTTCTTAAGCAGGGAATGGATACATAGGTATTAATTTATTTTTATTCTTTAACTGCATATATTTTAAATACTTTTGTGTACATATATTTCACAATAAAGTTACCTTCTTCTGTGCATTATGATTATCTTAAATTGAAAGTTAATTAATCCTATTAATTGAATAAGGTATGTAGGATTAGAAATTAGAATAGTGTTTTGGGAAAGTTTTCACAATATATCTCAACAATCTAAATATCCTTTGATTTAGTAGTCCCACTTCTAAGAGTTGAACCTATGGAAATAATCCTAGATATTTAAAAAGCATGCAGAAAGATGCTCATTACATTATTATTAACAGTGGTTTGTTAAAGTAACATATGTCCACCAATGGACTCCCAGGCAGCTTTTCCAAGTGATGCTTGTAAGGACTATGTTAATCTCTAAAACGTATACAGTAGGCTAGATAAAGAGAAAACAAAATTTTGTCGACTGGATGAATATAGCTATGTGAAAAGAAATGTGAAATAAAAAGCTCTGTCCCACATTTGCCAAGTTCATCCTATCCCTAAGTGTTCTTTAGATCATTACTTTGAAAAAGAACAATAATTTAGACATAATGTATAATAGAAATGTATAAATACATAAACAGAAAACATGTTTGAATTATGGATGATATCCTTTTCTTCATTTAGATTAGTTTTAAACAATTGAAACACACTTGTAATAAATATGACCATTCAGAAATACAGTTGGAAGAATTGTACGATGCTAAAGCTGGAACTCCAGTACTTTGGCCACCTTGTGCGAAGAGTCGACTCATTGGAAAAGACTTTAATGCTGGGAGGGATTGGGGGCAGGAGAAGAAGGGGATGACCAAGGATGAGATGGCTGGATGGCATCACTGACTCGATGGACATGAATCTGAGTGAACTCCAGGAGTTGGTGATGGACAGGGAGGCCTGGCGTGCTGCGATTCATGGGGTCGCAAAGAGTTGGACATGACTGAGCGACTGAACTGAACTGATGGGTGAAGAAGAAAGATTGAAAAGGCAGGGCTATGAATGGAATGGGGACAAGATTCTTTTTTGGCTCAGTGGCTGGAACTGTGACAGATAGCAGAATTCATTTAGTGTCAAATGAATGTGAGATGACCCCTAAAATTTCTCCCATTGTGTCTATGACTTTGCATTTCATCATTTAAAAAGAAATCACAAGATGTTCTACTGTTACAATGTTAATTTCTTCTCAAGGCTTCCCAGTCATCAAAGCTTTGTCAGAAAGATACTCATGGATAAAATGTCAGTTCCTAAGAAGGTGGACAAACATACCTTCCCTGCTCTCCTTTCCTCTTCCCTCTGAAGAGAACAAACTGCCCTCACCTCCAGAGTGAGTTCAGTCCTTCTCTGCTGTTACTCTCTCAATTGAGCCACCATGTTTTAAAGTAGTAAGAGATTCTACCACTTCTCAAAGGTCCTTAACTGCCTTATAACTGTTTCTCTTTGGAGGCTTGCCAGGGTGATGGAATCTCAGATCACAGACACAGATAAGATGGACAAAGAAAGAAAGACACAAGGAGGAGGTAAAAATGTCTATAATGAACTCACATATCTTGAGGAAACCTCTAATCTAATGAGGATGGATTTTGTTGAGAAGATTGTACATGAACAATTAATTATTCATGGCAGAGACATCATTAGGATTTCATTTTGTTTAAAGGCCTCTAAGTGACTTAGGCAATTGGTTTAAGCTGGAGAAGAATTTCAAGAAAGAGACAAGGGAAAGCTTATCATTATATTGACATTTTGAAATATTTTCATGATAGTTATTATGACTTGGCACATTAATTACACTCCAACTAAAAACCTCCAATGCTTGGGCAAGAGTTTCCACAGGGGTGGATCATGGACCAGTATGGTCAGATGGAAGCAGATTGATAGAAATTTCTGAAAGGATTAAGAGATTTATGTCAGAATTCTATAATAATTCAATTTGGCATTTTGGTTACCCCAGGAGTGTAAAAGGAGTCTCATTGAAATGACAACAGAATTTGTAGAACCTGTGACATTTGCACTCAATGATCCTTTTCTCAGGGACCCAGGGGAGGGGAGCACCTGCATTTGTAGTAAATGTAAAGTAAGATATTAATATAAACCTAGAGAGCTGGAGTATTACAGGCTCTATTGCCTGCATATCTTAAAAGGCAACCATCAAAAATTGGTGTCAGGTTGACATTTCAATGTGGGGTTTATTCTAAATGTAGCTAAATGGCAAATTTATAGAGAGGCATTGGATACAGGATAAATTTCAATGGACACTGAAGAAATGTAAGCTGAATTAATTCAGAAGTTTTTGTCTATCTTTGTATCCCAAGTACTCAGGACAGTAGCTGGCACATAGTAAGTGCCCAGGAAGTATTAGCTGTTGAGGAATTTTAAGACTGAAAGAGTAAGTCAGGGCATGTCTATGTGGGCACCAAGTAGGAGCTGAAGTTATGGAGTGAAGTTGGTAAAAGGGAGAACTTTTTCCCTGTTTGGGAACCAGATAGCCCTGAAACACAGTTAGGGCACCAAGTGTTAGAATTAGCATACTAGGCCTGAGCATGGCATGGCAGAGAGGAGAGAGCTGCAGATATGGAGCAGGAAACCTCGGGGTTGAAGTTTCAGCTGCCTTCTGGGCTAGTGGCAGTAGCAGCGGCAGCAGTAGCCACCATATGCAAAGATCACATGTTGCAGTGAGATGGGGCGTCAGTAAACAATAAGCGTAACAAGTAAGTAAATTATAGATCACGGTAGAAGGTGGTGAGTGCTACAAAAGCTTTTTAAATGGGAATATGCCTAATACGACTTCATTTACAAACACCTACTTCTGAAGCCTGTCTCATGGAAAAACAAGATATTCCTTTAACTTGATAATTCCCAGCAACATATTTTTATAACCACTGCTCAACAGATGATGATATCAAGCAAACATTTACATAGTTTTTATACAATGGCAGCTTTAATTCTTCAGCAGCAAAGTTTCCCCAGCAGCCCCCATATTTTAATATCATAGCTAACTACATGTGTATGTGTTTATCTCTCTCAGGCTCTCCGTACTTCCGTGTTACGTAGAGTGGTGAGATGGCATGTTGTTTTCTTAGCTTGACACATACCACAGCCAGAATTCCATGACATAGTTCCACATTTTACAGCTGAATGTTTAGGCCTTGAGAACAGGCCTTCCTTTCTTAAAATCAAATACTTTGCTTTCAACACTGCTTCCTTGACGTGGTACAAGAAGAAGTCTTAACCTTGAGTTTGGCTTTGAGTGAGAAATACAAGCACTGGGATGAAGCAGAGGGCTGAGGCCAAAAGAAATGTTTCTTTTGTTAGTTTAGCTTGTGGCCAGACTAAGAGAATTTATTTTTTCATACCAACCGAACACACGTTCGCAGGTAGGGAAAAGGAGACTAATGTCTGAGATTGAGTCTTGAGGTGGTTCCACCCTGCCCTGCTTTCTTTTAGCTTATTAGCAACTTGTGGTTCTTGCCTCTTAAGTCCTAAGAATTTTAGGAGTCAGGTACCAAGTTATTGTTTGCAATAAAAATGTGGTCTTTGTTTGCTTGATCCTTTTTTAGAAAAAACGGAATGTCCCAAGGTGCTTTTCTTCCTTTAGTCTATACAGTCCTTCCCATCTTCCACATTTTAGCCTAAAGACAGCTGTAGTTCTTTGTTTTCTTCACTCATTTGAATCTAGGAAGCATACTGGTCAGAAGGCTGAACACTAAAGCTCTTTTCTCTGAGCTACAGTGAAACAAACTAGAGATTTCTTGCATCACTCTGATAGTATTCTGTTTCCTTCATCACTATAATTCCATTATTGCAGGAAAAAAAAGATGGTGCTACCTGGATGGAAGGGAGATCAGTGCAGTACAAATTCTTGGAAATGTGTGAGTGGTGTGCATAAAGATGCAGGTTTCCATCTCATTTACCTTTGTTTTGTACACACTACAAATAAGTAATCTGCAAAGAAGCTGGGGGTGAGGTGGGGGAGGTGACCCCAGCCATAGCTTTAAAAGCTGCCTCTACATTAGGATTACTATTACTACTTGGCATGAGGCCAAAGTTTCATCTTGTAGCCACTGAAAGTCTTCAGTCTGTGAGAAAAAAAAAAAAAGAAAATAATTCAAAACAATGATGTAGCTTACCTTTTTTCTCTAGAAAAATGATGTCAACCAAATCTACACCTTTAAGCCAGTCTGACTTGCCTGTGAAGGCAACTGGCAAATAGTCACTGTGGGTACTTTAGCTCAATGGGCTCACTTTTTTGATGCTAAATTCTAGTTCCATCCCTGTTATACTTGACTTCTGCCATTGGTTGGTCTCAGAGCAACAGCCCTACTTTTGCTGGAAGAACTTTATGTTTGAGTTTTGTTTCTCCAACTTTGGCTCTCAGATGGCCTAGGAACTTGTCTGATTTGTTTCCCCTCCTGATTGCTTCAAGTATATCAACCTAGGGTCTGAGCATCAGATGTCTACCTGGGCTCAGGTCAGGCCACCATAACTGCCTGAATATTTGGGTTTCAAACAGTAAGAGCAATGCTGATCCCATCCACCGTGATTATGGTCATGAAGAAGGTACTTTGGATGTGCTGCACAGTCTTGTTCCTTATCTGCAGTCTGAGACCACAGTCTTAAGCCTTCCTCTGAAGTTTGACGGCTCAACTATAGATTGGAAGAGTCATGATTTGCTTAGGAAGGAGATTACAGTTTCATATTCCATGTGATAGACACAGTAATGGCAATACAAAAATGTGTACATTAGAATCCCTAGAACTTCTGACTATGTTATGTTACCTGACAAGAGGTAATTAAGGTCATAAAAAGAATTAAGCTGCTAAATCAAATGATCTTAAAATCAGGATATTCTTTTGGATTATAGAGGTAGACCTATGCAACTACAAGTGTCCTTTAAAGAGGAAGGGGCTTCCCAGGTGATGCTAGTGCCAAAGAATCCGCTTGCCAATGCAGGAGATGCAAGAGATCTGTATGTGATCTCTGGGTTGGGAAGAACCCCTGGGGAAGGAAATGGCAACCAATCCAGTATCCTTGCCTGGAAAATTCCATGGACAGAGGAGCCTGGCAGTTTACAGTCTATGGGATCACAAAAAATCAGATACAGCTGAGTGACTGAGTGAGCACACACACACACACACACACACACACACACACACACACACACAGTAGAGAAGGGAGGCAGATGAGGAGGTCAGAATTAGAGATTTGAAGATGATATGCTATTGGCTTTGAAGATGGAGGAAAAAGCTGTGAGCCAAGAAACACCGAAGCTAGAAAAGGCAAGGAACTGGATTCTCTCCTAGAGTCTCCTGAAGGAACATAGTCCAGATGACACCTTGATTTTAGTCCAGTAAGACCCATTTCTGAATTCTGATCTCCAAAACTGTTAAGACAATAAATTTGTATTGTTTGTGGCAAACTGTTACAGCAACAATAGGGAACAAATATAACCCTCAACAACAAAAAAGCCCTTTCTATTCTATGATGAATTTTTATAACCTAAAAAACATCCTTCTTGAACATGAAAGATTAAACTCTACTTAAAATACCTGGACTACTGTAAATACAGCTTTTTGTGCACATCCTTAACTAAATCCTTAAATAAGAAACTTAAATATCGAAGTGTTTGCTCAAAGGATATGGACATTTCAGAGACAAATTTCCTGATAAAATACACAATATCTCCAGAAGTATACAGAGTGCCCTTTCTGTGAGCTCTTGCCAATAACTATGAATTTATTTTTAAATCTTTGTCAATTGTTAAATGAAAAACTGTTTTTCATGTGTACAATAAATATTCCTTGAGTAGTCACTTTGTGCCAAGTACTGCACTGTACAATGTGCTATTTTAACTTCAAAATGTTTAGTTGCTTGTTGAGATTAAACATTTTTTCATAAACTCAACATTACACACACACGTGTGTGTGTATATATATATTCTGCTTGTAAAACTCACTCTGCCTGTGGTGAGGCAAATGGACAGTGGGAGGGGACTCAGGGCCAGAACCGAGGTCCAGAGGCCCCTCCACAGGCTATGGCAATAGTGCAGGTGATGGCCGAGGATGGCTGGGCTGCGTGTGTGCAGTGCAGAGGAGGAGAAATGGTCAGATTTGAGGTGTTCTGTGAGGGAGAGCTCAGATGGATGCAATGGGGGCTGTGAGGGAATGAGGAAAGTCAGAGTCACAGTATGAGATTTAAAGGCCACCATGTGTAAATGCCTTCCAGCACATGTCTAGTGAGAAATAGTTGTTATTTCCGCTTATAATTTCTTCTGTTTTCCCTAGACATTTGATCATTTTTGGATCAAAGGACTCAAGGTAGTTCTTGTATTAATTAAAGTTGCCCACAGCTCCCAAAGAGCGCGTGTATAGTGGAATGAATTTGCCTGTGTTACTTGCTACAACAAAGGAGCCCACACCAGGAAGTAACTCAGGACTGAACTTGTCAGGTGATCTTGTGGAGTGTTTAAAGAAGCAGGGGACTTCTCTGGACTGAATACTGTCAGGAGGTAATATTAAAATCTATGCTTAGACAGCAATAAGTTTCACCTGGGAGATGAGAAAGAAATGGAGTGGAACTAAAGGTATAATTAGCAAAAAAGGCAGTGGTCATTCATGTTGGCTGAGAGAGGGAGACATTTGATTATTTGTATGTTTCAGTATCCTTGTTTTTGTACTCAGACATAATTTCAGAGGAGTCTCACTTTTGGCTCACTCTATCATGGTCCCAGAGTGACCACATCTAATGTTGGTGTTCTGTGAAATTGTATCTTTAGTAGAACATCAGGGTTGTGCCATTAGTGGCAGCTGATGGCTGCCAGAGATTTTTTTTTTCTCTAATTCTCAATTTTGGTCAAGGGCAGATAAAGTTAGGTCACAGGACTTAATCTGTGATGTTGAGATTCTCACCATTACTGAGAGTCTGCTTGTCAGGAGGTTGTCCAGAGAATATCATTTGCACTTGGACAAGTTAGTACTTCTTGCTCCTTTGATTATGGGGTGCATTGTTGAGTGATCTGACATGATAGTGGTTGTGCATGACACAATGGTTGTCTGTATGGGCTGTCCCAGTCAAGTGGGATATAGGCAATTATGAAAGAAAAAATTAGGCTTTACAAGAAGCTGGCAGATGACTAAATGCAGGCCAGGAAAACATGTCCTGAAGTCAGGTGGGTCTGCTCTAGGGATCCAGGCCATGCCCCATTGTTTCAGTTCAGTCACAGACTCCTCCATTTCTCCAATTGTACTTATGTTGGAAAAGTAAGAAGTATTTACTATAGTATTAATTCTCTCTTAGCTAGTGATCTTAATTAATTCCTTGGGGCCTTCAGAGTAAAGATAGTATGTAGATAAAAGTAATACTGTAAGGAGCACAGATTCTATTGAACAGTCATTTTTTTTTGTTTTTACAGGAAAAACCTTTTCTAGTTTTACTCAGTTTATGTAGCAATTTTCAGTGAAAGATTTACTAATAATCCTTCATGATTATGCTTGGATACATACACATACACAAATATAAAATAATAAATACAAATATTTTAATGATAGCTTTAAAATATAATTAACCTATTAATGCATTTCAAAACAATGTATATATTATATTGGACCTATCATTAAATATTTTTCCATCATTCACATATATTTAAATGATTACTTCATCAGTGAGTGACATGGCATGGAAGAACTTGATCCTTAAATGATACTACATCTATTTCTGACACTTTATCAAATTAGAAAACGTATTTTGAGGCAAAATGAAAACACAACCTACAGAATTGGAGAAAATATTTTCAAATATTTGCAAAATATTTTCAAATAATTGACAAGGGTTTAACTTCCAAAATATACAAACAGCTTTACAACTCAATGAGAAAAAAAAAACAAACCAAAAAACAAAAAACCTAATCAGAAAATGTGCTGAAGACCTAAATAAATGTTTCTCCAAAGAGAAATCCAGATGGCCAACAGGCACGTGAAAAGATGCTCAACATCACTAATTATTTCACTTTCACTTATTAGAGAAATGCAAATCAAAACCACAATGTGGTACCACCTTATACCAGTCATAATAGCCATCATTAAGAAACCTACAAATAACAAATGCCAGAGACAGTGTGGAGAAAAGGGAACCCTTTTGGTGGTTGGTGGAAGTGTAAATTGGTACAGCCACTGTGAAAAACAGTATGGAGCTTCCTCAGAAAACTAAAAATAGAATTACCATGTGACCCAGCAATTCCACCCCTGGGCACATTTCCAGACAAAACTATATGTCAAGAAGATTCATGCATCCCTGTGTTCATAGCAGCACTATTCTCAATAGCCAAAATGTGGAAACAAACCAAATGTCCATCATCAGATGAATGGATAAGAAAGATGTGGTACATATATACAGCAGAATACTACTCAGTTGTAAAAAAAGAATGAAATAATGCCATTTGCAGCGACATGGATGCAACTAGAGGTTATCATACTAAGTGAAGTAAGTCAGAAAGAGAAAAGTAAATGCATATGACATCATTTATATGTGGAATCTAAAATATGACACAGGTGAATCTATGTATAAAGCACAAACAAAATCACCGACATAGAGAATAGCCTGGTGGTTGCCAAGGGAGGTGGGGTCGGGGGACGGATGAAGCAGGGGCTGGGGTTAGTAGATATAAGCTTTTATACATAGAGTGAACAAACAACAAGGTCCTACTGTATAGCACAGAGAACTGTATTCAATATCCTATGATAAACTGTAATGGAAAAGAATATTTTAAAAATGAATATATATATATATATATACACACACACACATTTCTTTCATTGTTGGGAGTAAGCCAGAAGTCATTATAATTTTGGATTTTTCATCTGAATACCCTGATTTTAATAAGCAGTCAATCAAATCACATCCACTTAGGAAACTACAAAGGCCCCAGGAGAGGTATAGAGGTAGTCAAGGGCCCTAAATGAGGATCCATAGCTGAGTGACATGGTGAACAGAGAGGAGGGTGTAGAAATCTATTGTGAGCTGGAAGAGGGCAGCACTGTGAAGAGCTCAGGTGCTCACCACTCTGAGAGGAGCTGTAGTTGGAAACGTGACAGAAGACAGAATAAACAGAGGAAAGGTTTTGGGTTTGGTTCAGTTCAGTTCAGTCACTCAGTCATGTCTGACTCTTTGCAATCCCATGACTGCAGCATTCCAGGCTTCCCTGTCCATCACCAACTCCCGGAGCTTATTCAAACTCATGTCCATTGAGTCAGTGATGCCATCCAACTGTCTCATCCTTTGTCATCTCTTTTTCCTCCCACCTTCAATCTTTCCCAGCATCTGGGTCTTTTCCAGTGAGTCAGTTCTTTGCATCAGGTGGCCAAAGTATTGGAGTTTCAGCTTCAGCATGAGTCCTTCCAGTGAATATTCAGGACTGATTTCCTTTAAGATGGATTGCTTGGATCTCCTTGCAGTCCAAGGGACTCTCAAGAATCTTCTCCAACACCACAGTTCAAAAGCATCAATTTTGGGATTTACAGCTTTCTTTATAGTCCAACTCTCACATCCATACAAGTTTATAAATCCAAATATAATTATGGAGGGACTTTCTAGTGTACCCCCAGTGTGCCATTTCTCCTGCTGATGCTACTGCTACCTCAGCTCATTGTAGGTGGCTAATCATGTAGCTCTAATTCTGTCTTGCCTCTGTGACTCTAGGGAGGAGACAATGAACTAGCAGAAACTGGCTCACTTTGTAGTGCCCTAGGTGAGCTGACCTTGGACAACTGCCACACTGAGGTTGAGTAAGTCTCGCAACAACCTTGGTGGTTGAAACTATGGTGATCTTGATGTTTCACAGGAAAAACCTGAAGGTTAGATGTGGCAAGTTAGTACATTGCCCACATGCACGAATCTCGTGGGTGAGCTGGCCGGTTGTGAATGCAGGTGGTCGGACTCTAGAGTCCACACTAGTCCATGCTCTCACAGCCCCTCTTGTTCTGGGTCTACCCACTGCAAAGTCACAGTTGTGTTGCAGGTGTCCCATGTTAGTGACTTTGACTCCAAGGTTTTCATGCTGAACAACTGAGTGGATAGTGGTGTTGTTTCCTAAGAATAGGAAGACAGGGGTGGGGCAGGTCGGGGGAAAGGAGAGGTGAATCAAGATTTCTGTTACATGTGGGGTGCTTATTAGACAGCCAAGTGGAGAGCTGAGTCAGCAGTTGGATTTATAAGACTGGAAAGACTAAGGACAGAGACTTATAAAATTTCCTAGCGAGACATTACCTGTGAATTTATTGAACTTGTCCTCCCTTCTCCTGTGTCCCCTTGTTCTTTGCTGGTTTCAGTTCCTGGCAGAGCACTTGGGGAGGGCCTGCCATGTGCTGTGGGATGTTGCCTGGTGGAGCCATGGCTACAAGGGAACTCTTGGGGCTGGGCTTCAGGGCCATGTTGGGCCATGGCCCTCTGAGATAGTGTCCTTGAAAGTTACCCTCAGGAAGGTGAGCAGGGAAGTGACTATGATATCTGGTGGCCTTAGGTCAGGCTCCGACTTCCTTCAGCTCTCTGGGGGTCAGTGACATGTGCAGCCATGGTCAGATTTTTTCATAGGCCTTTCATATACTTTTACATAGAAAACATTTGGAAATTTTTATTCAGCTAAAAGTTGGCTGTCTGGCAAGAGATACACTTTTGTTAGTAAAAAGCTTATCTTTTTGATTCAGAAAAAATGTAAACCTACTGACAAACCCAGCTCTGATTAAAAAAAAAAGTGAGGGACACTGCGGTCCTCTCAGGGTGCTCTGACCTCCAGAATCAGCCATCAGGACTCATGTGCAGAAAAGCCATGCCGAATTGACAAGGACCCAGTGATTGGTGTAGGGAAGCATGTGCTATAGATGAGGCCATATGGGTGGGTTGGGAGAGAGAGAAAGCAACGTGGTGGGGGTAGGGGACATTGTTTCTCATGGAACACACTAGGGCCTCTAGGACCTGCTGGAGAGCCGTCTCAAATAGGCCGCCTCCATCTGATGATGGTGCCACAGCACATTCAGGCACCGTCCATGCCTGTGGGTGCCTGCATGGCAGCCCGGACCTATGGAAGAGCCTCCTCTTGTTCGGGAACACACTGAAAATGGGGAGCCTTTCAGATCACTGGGTAAATGGGCTGGAATAACATGACCATGGCCAAATGAGGTATACATTAAACACAAAGAGACTTACCAGGGATTGTGTTTTTTCTTTGTGGTAGGAAGGACCAGATGCAGCAGTATACCCTTCATCTTGGAAGGGATAGACCAACATGCCTCAGACTGGACCCCTCAACTTTTCACTGAGGTTGAAGGGCTCTGATTTTCAGGGGGACTTCTTTCCTATTTCTGGCATGCAAGTATCTTATCAACAGGTCTAGAGTAGTCACTACTTCCTCTCAACAGATCCAGTTAACATAAATATTGTCAATGCAATGGACCAGAATGATATCATGCAGAGTGGAAATGGTGACCAAGAGCCCTATAGACTAGGGCTGGAGAGTTGAGACCTCTGAAATAGGAGAGTGAAAGAAAATTACTGGCTCCTCAGCTGAAAACAAACTACTTTTAGTAGTCTTGACTAACAGGTAAAGAGAAAAATGAACGCATTTGCCAGACCAGTACAGCTGATCAGGTTTGAAGGGATTGGTTGATTTGCTCCAGTAATAACACGATATTTGGAATAGCAGCTGCAATTGCAGTCAACACCTGATTAAGTTTATGCTAATCCACTGTCATTCTGTCTACTGCACAGGCCAAATCAGCGGGCTGAATGGGGATGACTGGGGATGGATGGGTAGGAATCATCACCTTTACATCTTTCAAGTGCTCCATGGTGGTACTCTCTGCAATGTCTCCAGGAATGAGATACTGCTTTTGAATCACTATTTTCCCAGGTGGAAGCAATTCCATTAGTTTTACCTGGATTTCCTATAATAGTCTGAGCATAAAAAGAAAAATGGCTGCTGCTTCATTTTAACCCTCCAAATCTCACATTAAGTATCTTTTGAGATGTGCCTTAACCAGAAATATTTCTGGAACTTCTGGGAGATATGGTTCAGCCTAACCAAGTTGAATTGTTTAAAAACATAAGAAACTACAGATATCTTCACACTTCAGAATGCTTTTTTAAAAAATTATGACATTCTGTTCTCTAACTGTATGCTATTGTGGTACTTTGTTATGTCTGTTTTACAGAGGAGCTTTTGGGGCTACAATCCACAGGGTCAAAAAGAGTTGACTAGCACTAACAGAATGTACTTATCTGATGGTATTTCAAAGACTTTACATGGCACGTGGACCTAATGCAAAATAACATTATAAGAAAATTTTTCCTTTTTAAATTATCTTTACTGTTATGTCAATGAAAATTTCTCAGGTTAATACCAGTGTGTTTCTAACACCTCTTACCTCTGTAACATTTTCCTGCAAATGTGTGTGCTCAGTCATGTCTAGGTCTTTGCAACCCCATGGACTGTGGCCTGCCAGGTTCCTCTGTCCATGGGATTCTCTAGGCAAGAATACTGCAGATCCCCTTCTCCAGGGGATCTTTCCGACCCAGGGGTGAGCCCGCGTCTCCTGCATCACCTGCATTGTCAGGTGGCTTCTTTATTACTAAGCCACTGGGGACGCCCATAACATTTTCTTATCTCACTTTAAAAAAGAAAGAACAGGCCTCTGACTTAGAGCCTAGCAGAGAATAGTATCTCTAAGCGAGTGAATGAGTGAAGTTGCTCAGTTGTGTCCGACTCTTTGCGACCCGTGGACTACTGTAGCCCACCAGTCTCCTCTGTCCATGGGATTCCCCAGGCAAGAATACTGGAGTGGGTTGCCATTTCCTTCTCCAAATAGTATCTCTAATATACACAAATACAGAGTCCAAAGCCAAGCAAGCTTTCCATCATCTGTCATTTATTTGTTTAAATTTGTGGTATAATAGAGATTTGCGTTTCTTTTTAAAATAAATTTACTTATGTAGAAAAGGAAAATGATTAAATTTCCTAAAGAAAAACAACTGGCTCATTAATTTTATGATAATACAGGTAAAAACTGTAGCCCAAATTGTGAATTTGGTATGTGAATTACTAAAGTCTCAGAAAGCTCTTCTCAACTATGTTGCTTTTCACTAGGAAACTCACTTCCCTTGAGAAGACATGTTTTATCCATAGCTTCAGTGAATGAGGGCCACTAAAATATTAATTATCTGAGCATTCTTAAGCATAACTGAATCAGCTTCAATTTGCCTAGATAGATAGACATTTTAATGGTTTGTAGCAAACTGTAATAAACTGAGTAACTGTAGGCTTTAATGTAATCTCACACAATCCTATTATATCCCAGTTCCTTTTTTGACCTTTTAAGGACAGTTCTTGACTTAAACACACATACAATCAGCAGTTCTGAATATCTTTCTTCTGTACTATGCCAAGGAAATCAATAGATTGAATGAACTGATATCTTGTCATGTCTTCCATTTGTAAAAGCACTGTCCCAGGAAAGGCACAATGCATGTTTCCCAGGCATAATAAATGTTTGATAAGCACTGTTTGTGAAAAGCTCCCTGTTTTTCATTTCCATGAGTTTTAGGACTTTAATAAAGTATTTTGTTTTCCTTAAATTAATAAATTCATGGTCAATTCTATTGCTGCATCAGAAAAGGTGGGAGAGCTGGTTGAGTTAGACACATATTTGCTGTTTCAAAGAAACTCCTTTTGAAAGTTCAGTGTATAATGTGTTTAGAGATAAACGACAGTGTCAATTATGTAGTCCAGATAGAATTATCAAGAGTTATACAGTCTCCATATAGAACATCAGCATGAAATCCAGTGGTTCTCGGTTACTTCTGCATAAGCAGTGAGTTTGTCAAATGATTATAAGATTAATAAATTAATGCACTCAGTCAAAGTGAAATAACCAAATTACCATTTATTGAACATCTGTTACATACAAGGTTCAAAGCTATGCTGGATAAACAGGGCTGTGTAAGGAGGTATGCAGTTCAGGAAGAAACAGTTAGAACTGGACATGGAACCACAGACTGGTTTCAAATAGGAAAAGGAGTACGTCAAGGCTGTATATTGTCATCCTGCTTATTTAACTTCTGTGCAGACTACATCATGAGAAATGCTGGGCTGGAGGCAGTACAAGCTGGAATCAAGATTGCCAGGAGAAATATCAATAACTTCAGATATGCAGGTGACACCACCCTTATGGCAGAAAGTGAAGAGGAATTGAAAGGCCTCTTGATGAAAGTGAAAGAGGAGAGTGAAAAAGTTGGCTTAAAGCTCAACATTCAGAAAATGAAGATCATGGCATCTGGTCCCATCACTTCATGGCAAGTAGATGGGGAAACAGTGGAAACAGTGGCTGACTCTCTTTTTTGGGCTCCAAAATCACTGTGATGGTGATTGCAGCCATGAAATTAAAAAACGCCTACTCCTTGGAAGGAAAGTTATGACCAACCTAGATAGCATATTTAAAAGCAAAGACATTACTTTGCCAACAAAGGTCTGCCTAGTCAAGGCTATGGTTTTTCCTGTGGTCATGTATGGATGTGAGAGTTGGACTGTGAAGAAGGCTGAGCACTGAAGAATTGATGCTTTTGAACTGTGGTGTTGGAGAAGACTTTTGCGAGTTCCTAGGACTGCAAGGAGATTACTTTGCCAACAAAGGTCCGCCTAGTCAAGGCTATGGTTTTTCCTGTGGTCATGTATGGATGTGAGAGTTGGACTGTGAAGAAGACTGAGCACTGAAGAATTGATGCTTTTGAACTGTGGTGTTGGAGAAGACTTTTGCGAGTTCCTAGGACTGCAAGGAGATCCAACCTGTCCATTCTGAAGGAGATCAGCCCTGGGATTTCTTTGGAAGGAATGATGCTAAAGCTGAAACTCCAGTACTTTGGCTACCTCATGCGAAGAGTTGACTCATTGGAAAAGACTCTGATGCTGGGAGGGATTGGGGGCAGGAGGAGAAGGGGACAACAGAGGATGAGATGGCTGGATAGCATCACTGACTCGATGGATGTGAGTCTGAGTGAATGCCAGGAGTTGGTGATGGACAGGGAGGCCTGGCGTGCTTGTGATTCATGGGGTTGCAAAGAGTCGGACATGACTGAGTGACTGAACTGAACTGAACTCCTTGGAAGGAAAGTTATGACCAGCCTAGATAGCAGGTTGAAAAGTAGAGACATTACTTTGTCAACAAAGGTCCGTCTAGTCAAGGCTATGGTTTTTTCAGTAGTCATGTATGGATTTGAGAGTTGGAATATAAAGAAAGCTGAGTGCTGAAGAATTGATGCTTTTGAACTGTGGTACTGGAGAAGACTCTTGAGAGTCCCTTGGACTGCAAGGAGATCCAACCAGTCCATCCTAAAGGAGATCAGTCCTGGGTGTTCATTGGAAGGACTGATGCTGAAGCTGAAACTCCAGTACTTTGGCCACCTTACACGAAGAGCTGACTCATTTGAAAAGACCCTGATGCTCGGAAAGATTGAGGGTGGGAGGAGAAGGAGACAACAGGATTAGATGGTCGGATGGCCTCACCAACTCAATGGACATCAGATTGGGTAAACTCTGGGAGTTGGTGATGGACAGGGAGGCCTGGTGTGCTGGGGCTCATGGGGTTCCAAAGAGTCAGACCTGACTGAGCGAGTGAACTGAACTGAACTGAAGACATGCTGACTACCTTCTGGTTTTAATAAGATAGAAAGCTAGACTAAATAAGTTCCAGAAAAATGAGATTGGGGCAAAAATAGAGGAGAGTGCCAGGGATGGTGGTGGCACAGAGGAGGCTGTGATCTGCTCTGTTGGGAAGAAGCAGGGAGCATATCACAGAGGGAGGAGGGGATGGATAGAGGGTCCAGATGGTGAGGAAGAGTTACAGAAATGCTAAACAAAGGCAATGAAAAGTCCTCACAAAGTGGAAACTGATTCTAAGAAGGAGGATTAACTCTAAAGTTACTGAGGTTGTTCTAAAATCCCTACTCTTCGGAACCGATTAGCTTTAAGGTTTATTATGACTGCATTCATTTGCGGGTTATAGAAAGCCCAGTTAACAGTACTCTAAATAGGAGAAGATTTACTTGTTTGAAGCAACAAGAAGTGTAACGCAGGTCAGTTAGGTCTGGTGTGATAGTTCAGGGATGCATTTGTAAACCGGGCTCTTCTCATCTTTTTCCTCCGCTAGCACCAGCGTATAGCCTTTGTCCTTGTATTTGTGCCTCACAGTCACAGGCTGCAGTTACAGGTTCTTGTCCACATCACACGCAGGAAGATAGAAGAGGGAGTGAAAAGGGGAGGAGACATTAAAGCTAAGTGTATTCTTTTAAAAAAGCTTTTCTGGAACTTCCCTCTAGAGACTTTGACTGACATCATAGACCAGAACCTGCCTACATGACTATCCCATTTAAGTATGAAGGAGTCTGAATATCAAGAATATTAGGTTTCTAGTCCATGACTGAGGAAAGCATACAAGAAGGGGGCTATGAATACTTTGCAAATAGCTATGTACAACATTTAGCACAAAGGTCTTGCAGGGGAGACACTTAAAACCAAAATCATACAATTTTAGCCCTAAAATTAGTTCTAAAGAAAGTTTAACTAAACATCAAAGGAGGAGAAAACATCTCCTCTAAGTTTTTGTTTTGTAGATGAGACAACTCAGGCCCAGAGAGGCTAAATGACTTGCTCAGGATCACACAGACAGCTAGAGACAGAGCTGAACTAGAATGCAGGTCACCTGGTTTCCAGCCCTAGGCCTTTTCTCATGTACACTGAAATGATGTGAAGAACTTTGAGTATAGTTTATATGGATCTCAAGTCAAACTGAAATCACAAAATAATGAAAGTATCTCTAATTATTATAACCAGAACAGAAATATAATAGCCATGAGAATTAAAAACTCTCAAAGAAACTGGAACCTTAAGATACACAAACAAATAAAAATAAAATAGTTCAATATGTACTTGGTATCCCTGGAGAAGAGGAAAGACCATAATTTATATTGTACAAGAATAAAACCTTCCATCTTTTGAGGAACAAAGATCTAAGCCAAAGTTGGTTTTTCCAAGTGGAATTTAGCCTAAAAAAGTATTCATCAAATCTTTCTCCTAACCCTTCTTCAGATCTGTAAAAAGCAAGTAGTTACTCCTCCACAAGAAAGCTATTTTTCAGTCCTGTGGAGCCTATTTCTGATGACAGCACTCCTTCTTATCACAGAATGTCTACAGGCCTGGCAAATGGTAGTTTGCAGTAGGGGGAGGATAATGAATGAGAAAAACATTCCACAAAGACACTTCTCTTCCTTTTGCAGTGAGAAAAGCCTTTTGTTAGATTATTGCCTCTTGCTTAAAGGAAGGCCACTGAACACCCACACTATAATTTAAACTATGAAGAACACAGGTTGTCTTATTAAAACATATGTAAACACTGATTTGGAAAGTAAGTTATGTGGAGATGTTGTAATGACCCAATTCAGAAGCAAGGATGTCAGATATTACCTTCCCTCCCTAAATATTTTGTGAATGAACATAAGAGATACATTGATTACCCATTTCTATAAATTTTATCCATCAAAACACTCATATAAATGGTTGCTCAGATAACCTCTGTCTGAGGTCTGTTGTCTTGATGTGAGTCAAGTATGTTGGTGGCTTATTCTTAAGTTTGTCTTTAGAGATTTTTCTCATTTTGTGATATTTTGTGTTTCCAAGTAATATTTTAAACTTTGCTCATGTTATCGTAATGTCTGCTCTGAATTTCACCATTTTGAAGTCATATGGCAATTAGTGGCCTCCTTAGTTGTACCACTAACATGGGTCGAGGATCTGCCTGCAATGCAGGAGACCCTAGTTCAATTCCTGGGCTGGGACGATCCACTGGAGAAGGGATAGGCTACCCACTCCAGTTTTCTTGGGCTTCTCTGGTGGCTCACAGGGTAAAGAATCTGCCTACAATGCGGGAGACCTAGGTTTGATCCCTGGGTTGGGGAGATCCCCTGGAGAAGGGAACAGCTACCCACTCCAGTATTCTGGAGAATTGAATGGACAGAGGAGCTTTGCAGGCTACAGTTCATGAGGTCACACAGAGTTGGACATGACTGAGCAACTTTCACCTTCAATATGGGTAGAACTTTATTATAATTTCATGGTATAAAAAATTATATTTTATTTTCTTGTGCTTAGCATATGGTAAGCACCCAGATATCTACTAAGTGAATCAGTTTATATGTGTCTTTCCAGCCTTAAAACATATACATTGCAGTGAAATACTGTGGTTCATCTGACCTAACCATTATGTAGAATTCTTGGCCATCTCTGAATATGGCCACATTCCTCTCATCTCAGTGAAGTGAAGCCATTGAAGGAATTCAGAGTATAGATGGGCTGTATATGTTATTTCTGTCATATGGATAACAACAAGAATAAATGACCTCAGTAATCACAATCATCAGGATGCAGAGTGTGGAAGACGATTCATGGCTATTACTGAGTTAAAAGTGCCAGAGTTTTACCATGCAAATCACTAGTATGCATTTTAAAAGATCAGTTTGGGATATTAACATCTTCATTATTTTTCTGCTTGTTTTTCTAAGGCTCCATCAGCTTCTCTTTGCAGAAAGCACACTTTCTTCAGGTCAAAAATCTCCATTTGGCTCTGCTGGGGTCACTTCTATCCTGTGGGCTCCAACTAGTCCAGATGCCTCTTGCCTCATTTTGAAGCTCTAAATGGACAGAGTTAGGTGTTCATTTCTTATTTTCCCAGGAGTCTTCTTGACACTGGATAAAGAAGTCCATGGCCCAGAAACCATCTCTGAATACCTAAAAAGGGCTTGAGGGACTGAACTGTCCAAGCCACAGACATCCTGCCTGCTCCTCTACCCATAGGGGCCTTAACCCCTTATACGTACATATGAAAAAGAGGCCCCTTCAGTGCTCAGAGCCAAAAGAATATCAAAGTTACAAGGTGATTTCTGTTTTCAGCCAGAGAAACTTCTAACAGCTGAGAACAAAACCAAAACAAACCAAAACCCCATTTCTAGAACTTTTGACTTCATTTACTTAATCAAGAACTATTTACAGAACACTATGATGCCCCAAACACTGTTCTATCCCAATATTTTTCAAATCTCTCTAACGGAGAAAAATATTCTGCATTGAGACTCAACACACACACACACACAACTGAAGGTTTCATTTACTGTGAACTTATCCTTAATATGTGAGTATATCCTTAATATGCTGCCATTGGCTATTTTTTTTAATTTGCTTCTGTTTTATACTGCTATTAATAAAAAGGTGGCCAGGCCACTAAGTTGGTCTTACTATTGACTGTAAACTGCAAATTAAATAACACAGCTATCAGTCAGTTCAGTTCAGTTGCTCAGTTGTGTCCCACTCTTTGCGACCCCATGAACCGCAGCACGCCAGGACTCCCTGTCCATCACCAACTCCTGGAGTTTACCCAAACTCATGTCCATTGAGTCGGTGATGCCATCCAGCCATCTCATCCTCTGTTGTAGCTGTAGGGTCCACAAAAACATAGCTATAGGGGACAAAAAACCTGTTGATGGGCTAACATAGCTCTCGCCACATAGTGCATGCTCAATAAATATTACTTGATGTACATGATCCCTTCTCCTAAGGGATCTTAAAATCCCTATTAAGATATTAAAAAATAAGCATACCATATAAGAATTAATGAGCTGAGCTTATTTTAGTAATCATCTCACAATGTTTGTAAATCAAACCACCATGCTGTATACCTTCAACATATACAGAGATGTATATCAATTATTTAGAAACAAACTGGAAAAAATTAATGGTCTAACAAACACATGAAAAGATGCTCAACAGCACTCATTATCAGAGAAATGCAAATCAAAACCACAGTGAGGTACCATTTCATGCCAGTCAGAATGGCTGCGATCCAAAAGTCTACAAGCAATAAATGATGGGGAGGGTGTGGAGAAAAGGGAACCCTCTTACACTGTTGGCAAACTAGCACAGCCACTGTGGAGAACAGTGTGGAGATTCCTTAAAAAAACTAGAAATAGAACTGCCTTATGACCCAGCAATTCCACTGCTGGGTATAAACACTGAGGAAACCAGAATTGAAAGGGACACGTGTACCCTAATGTTCATTGCTGCACTGTTTATAATAGCCAGGACATGGAAGCAACCTAGATGTCCATCAGCAGATGAATGGATAAGAAAGCTGTGGTACATATACACAATGGAGTATTACTCAGCCATTAAAAAGAATACATTTGAATCAGTTCTAATGAGGTGGATGAAACTGGAGCCTATGGAATTTAGAAAGACGGTAATGATGACCCTTTATGTGAGAGAGCAAAAGAGACACAGATATAACAGTCTTTTGGCCTCTGAGGGAGAGGGAGAGGGTGGGATGATTTGGGAGAATGGCATTGAAACACATATAATATCATATAAGAAACGAATTGCCAGTCTAGGTTAGATGCGGGATATAGGCTGCTTAGGGCTGGTGCACTGGGATGACCCAGAGGGGTGGTATGGGGAGGGAGGTGGGAGGGGGGTTCAGGATGGGGAACACGTGTACTCCCGTGGCAGATTCATGTTGTTATATGGCAAAAACAATATAATATTGTGAAGTAAAAAAAAAATTAATGATCTAAACCAGCTAATAAATGATGACACAAGAAGTAATATAAGATTAAGAAAGGAAAAAGTGGTATAGATGCAGTTTTGTGTTAAGCTAAAAAACGGCTTTGTACAATATAAATACAATTTATTTTTATGATTAAAAACCCAGTTCTTGATATCAATTTTAATTTGACCTTTAGTTGTGAATGTTATGCCATATTTAGATAGTCAGTTACAGTAAAGGTAGAAAAAGGAACACGCTGATAAACTGCA
Organism: Madoqua kirkii; assembly: GCA_006408675.1. Classification (NCBI taxonomy): domain Eukaryota; kingdom Metazoa; phylum Chordata; class Mammalia; order Artiodactyla; family Bovidae; genus Madoqua; species Madoqua kirkii. The sequence goes on along the minus strand of SJYC01030519.1, from coordinate 25,921 downwards.
CTTTTTTTAGCCTCCAAATCCAATAGGTAATACTTTATTGAATTTTAGATCATGCTAAATGAAGAGACATTTGGATTTTTCAAGTTCTTCACTATATTACACAGTTTTTAGCTCAGTAAATAAACTTTGGTACACAAATATCTCCCATCTGAGTGTTTTTTTCCCTGAAAGTAGCTGAAAGATGTGAACATTTATTTTGCTCATAGACCCATAAAGATTAAGCAGTAAAGTGTTAAGACAGTAGTTCCCAAATTTTGTTGCACAGTAGAGTCACCTGGGAAATTTTTGCAAACTGTGTAAATGTCTGACTTCTACCTCAGTGATTTTAATTTAACTCTTTGAGATGCAGCTTGGTGTGAGATTTTAATGTGTAATAAAGTGTAGAAACTGTGTTCAGGGGATTGCTGGCATGCCCCCATTCCCAGAATCTTTCAATATCTTATGGTGCTCATTTGTCCTTGTCTTGGCTAAGGTATAAAAATGAGAATGTCTCAGTTAAAAATATATCTTTTTTAGGATAGATGTGATATTTGAGAGAAAAATGGTATTTTTAGATTATCTGGCTAATCTCCCTTTTGTTAATCTAGGAAAGTAAGAGTTGACTGTGTGAGGAAGAGAAAAGTATTTACTAAAACTATCATGAAATCTCTGATGCTGGGAGAGACTGAGGGCAGGAGAAAGAGGTGACAGGGGAAATGATTGGATGGCATCATCGACTCAATGGATATGAGTTTGAACAAACTTGGGGAGATAGCGAAGGACAGAGAAGCCTGGATTGCTGCAGTCCAAGGGGTTGCAAAGAGTCAGACATGAATGAGTGATTGAACAACAAGCCATAAAATCGCATATCAACAGAATTTTACATTTGCTCTAAGGTTATCTCATATTTTTGATACATTAGGAAGAATTATGGATTGGAAGTGTGCACTGGGTGAGAAAAAGGGGGTCTGGAAGATGCTTATGAAAAATGTTAAAGTCACATAAAAGTGCAAAATAATTGGATTTTTTAATTGAATCAGGTGGGTTTGTCCATTTAAGATAGATAGGAAAAACTACAGAAGGAAGACAATCTAAACTCAAAAACTGAGATTGATATTTTGAAAAATAGTGGTAAATTTTGAATATTGCCTGGGGCCAATCACTCCAAATTCTTTTAATATGTTCATTGAGTCATTACAAAGTGGCATGCCTTAATGCATACACAGTGGAACACTTATTTGGCAATGAGATGAGATGAAGTGTTAAATCAGTTATTCTCAGAACTGGCTGAACATTAGAATCACATGGGGAGTTCTGAAAGGTCCCCAGATCTCAGCCTGTACCCCAGATCAATCACATCAGAATCTCTTGAGATTGGGGCCAGGTCCTGGCTCTGGTGATTACAATGTGCACCCGTGGGTGAGAGCACCTGTATTAAGTAAAGAACACTGTAGATACTGAATATAATCCTCTCCTCCTGCCATTAGAGAATAAATGCATTACTGGGGTATGTCTGCACAGTTTCAGTAAAGTTCTGGAATTTGGAGGATTTTCTAAAGCTTAGAATAAATGAGGCTTCCTAAAGCATTTTCCTCCCTGAGCACTTTTGTGAGAGGGATTCATTATTAAAAATCTTGTTTCAGAGAGAGTCTAAGAGGTGATCCTCCAGATTAGGGACTCTAAGTTAGCCCAAACCTACAACACTTGTGAGGTTTTCCTATGTAAGTATGGTAGGACAGGGTGGGACAGGAATGGAGTTCATATCTACCTGTGTGCTTATTCTGAAATGATCGGTGGTGATTTCCTGGCACATGGTATGAGAGAGATACTTAGGCCAAGCTGAGCTTCAGCAGTATGAGTTACTGGGATTGCTTATGGTGTCTATCATGGATGAGGAGGTAAGCCGTGGAAACATTCATGGTGTTTTTTAACCTTAGCTGTCAGAAGAGTTGGAGCTGTAAAGTCAGAAAGGGATAAATGAGAATTCCAGTTCTTCTTCTGCAGTGACTTTAGAATATATCATAGATTCTTTGACACACTTCCCCTAAAAAAAATGGAGTTTCTTTCTCCCTCCATGAATGTGGGTTGAACTCAGAGATTTGCCACTAACAAACAGAATGTGGTTGAAGTGATGCTGTTAGTAACCAAATGGATAGCTTCCATTTTGCCCTCTACATTTTAGTAGCTCACTCTCAGTTCAGTTCAGTTCAGTCACTCAGTTGTGTCCAACTCTTTGTGACCCCATGGACTGCAGCATTCCAGGCTTCCCTGTCCTTCACCAATTCCCAGAGTTTATTCAAACTCATGTCGATTGAATCGGTGATGCCATCCAACCATCTCATCCTTTGTCGGCCCCTTCTCCTGCCTTCAATGTTTTCCAGCATCAGGGTCTTTTCCTGTGAGTCAGTTCTTCGCATCAAGTGGCCAAAGATTTGGAGTTTCAGCTTCAGCATCAGTCCTTCCAATGAATACTCAGGACTGATTTACTTTAGGATGGACTGGTTGGATCTCCTTGCTGTCCAAGGGACTCTCAAGAGTCTTCTCCAACACCACAGTTCAAAGCACCAATTCTTTGGCACTCAGCTTTCTTTATAGTCCAACTCTCACATCCATACATGACCACTGGAAAAACCATAGCTTTGACTAGATGGACCTTTGTTGGCAAAGTAACATCTCTGCTTTTTAATATGCTGTCTAGGTTGGTTATGACTTTTCTTCCAAGGATCAAGCATCTTTTAATTTCATGGCTACAGTCACCATCTGCAGTGATTTTGGAGCCCCCAAAATAATGTCTGTCAGTGTTTCCATTGCTTCCCCATCTGTTTGCCATGAAGTGACGGGACCGGATGCCATGATCTTAGTTCTCTGGATGTTGAGTTTTAAACCAGCTTTTTCACTCTCCTCTTTCACTTTCATCAAGAGGCTCTTTAGTTCTTCTTCGCTTTCTGCCATGAATGTGGTGTCATCTGCATATTTTAGGGAAGCCAGTCACCATGTCATGAGGGCACTCAATCAGCCCACGAGGAGCCCCACATTGGGAGGAACTAAGGCTTTCCACCAACAACCAACACCAGTGTGTGAGCACGCTTGGAAACAGATCCTCCAGTTCTGTCAGTCAGTCCTAGCCAACAGCTTGACCGAAAACTTATGAGAAATCCTAATCCAGAAGTACCCTTATTGAAGCCATTTTCCAACTCCTGACCTATAAAGACTGTGGAAGATAAATTAATGTTTATTGCTGTGTTAAGCTACTAAGTTTTTTATGCAGCAATCAGTATAGCTAGTTAGTTGCTTTATTGTCCAAGCTTTGGTTTCCTCATCTATAAAATGGATATAACAAATATCTCATAATGTTGTTTTGAAGATAAAGTGAATCAATAGTAAAATGTATCATTTACTGAGAACATCTGAGTACTGTTACATGATCTTGCACTGTATTAGCCCATGATTATTATTTCAGTGCAACAAACCAAAGCTTTTGGAATGCAGGCTGAGTCATATAAGCAAACCTAAGCATTGTGAAAGGAAGGTATTTTCAGTGATATTTGTGCTCTTCTGGCATTATATAAAGTCTGCTTTTACCAATGTGGTATATTTCTTAATATCTTAAGTGAAGAGAACTCAGACTCAGCCACTAGATTTAAATGTTCTCTCTCCATGTATAGAAGTCCTTGCATTGTGAGAGTTCATAGGAGGGGGCTGTTGAGCACTTGGGGAAGGCTGATCACTCATAACTATGAGAACAAGGATCTGCTACATGATGGCTGGGGACCTAGGGAGCTACCTTGTCTACAACTTTGAAGTTTTGTGGTCAGGAAGACCTGGATTCAAATATCTGCCTTGCCCTTAATATCTATGTTGTTTTGGTCAAATTACTCAACCTCTCTGAGTTTCTAGTGTTTTCTCTATGAAATATGAATAATAATATCTCCTTTATAAGCTATTGTGAGATATATTAAATTTAAGTATGAAAAAGTACCTACTACAATTTTTGTACTTAATAGGTAGTCAATAGATGTAAATATATTTTCTCTTGGGCCTCAAATGGAGATCAGTCCATGCAACATTCTTACAAGGTAGCTATCTTACCACCTCTATTTTATAAGTGAGGAAACTGAGGCCAGAGGCATCAACCCAAGGTCACAAAGCTGATTAAAGCGCTGGTCAGAATATGAACCCAGGCAGTCTTGTCCTTAAACACAATACATATTTCTATCTCATTATTCTTTTCATGAAGCAAATATGTATGTGTATGTAACTTCAGCTTGTCTGTTGGAAGAAGGTAAGATCTAAATAAATAGGCAAAGAGTAGTTTTAAAATATATAGGAAATATTTTTCATATTTGCAGTTTGTGGATGGTTTGGTTTCTAACCATGTTTCTGATTTACTCATGTAGGATTTTCTCTTTTCTTCTCAGGTTTATAGCTCTTTGTTTTGACCACTAGAATTTTCTTTTCTTTTTTTTTTTTTCACTAGAAATTTTTGAGGGAATCTGCTTTGAAAGACTGGTGCATGAAAACTTGGGAACCTCATTTATAGCCATTAGAGGGAATCAGTATAGAAGGAAGTGCATATCTGGGCTGAATTCCACGAGCACCTCTCCACACCCTGAGCTCAGAACTGCAGAACTCAGCTCTGGGGTGAGCTGTCTCATTGATGACCTCAGTGAGGTTACAGCCTGGCCACATGATTTTACTTTTGTGAAAGAGATTTTTCTCCCCGAAAATAAAGGATGAGGTCTCGCGAGTCATTTGTTCAGATTTCTAGTTTCTCTAAAAGGAGAGCCCAGCTATCCTGTGCTGATTCAGAAATGACTTCCTGGTTAGGGAAGTCTGTTTTTCAAACTGGGGGTCTTGTTGGTTAACAGAGACAGAAGTGTCATCTTGAAATGCCAGCTGGCCACTCAGGTGGCCTCCTCTCAGGTGGGGGACAGGGTTTGTAAATTTAGAAACATCAATCCCTGGGCACACTAAACAATTGTTTATTCATATAGTATTTATTGAGAGCTTACCATATGCCAGACATAGCATTGAGAGCTGGATAGAAGCCAAAATGGTAAATTAGTAATGTACGATGAAAAACATGATCTCCAACAGGCTAAAATGTGTCAGGGATCGTCTACGCATCCCATGTGCACTTGGAACAGGTGAAATAAAGGTCCCAAGGATGCAAATTTGTCCTTCATCTATTAATCAGAGAATACTTCCAGACAGCTCTTAGTTCTCCTGGTTCCGGAGGTCTCCTCCCATTTTTGGTTCTAGATCTTGGTTCTTAAGGTTTTCTGACCAAGAAGGTAGACTTAGTTTTGGTCTCAGCACCTCCTCCAGGAAGCATTTTGATATCCATCCTCCAAACTATACAACCCTGCTCAAGGTCCCCTTGGCCCTGAGGATCAGTTGCCAGCTCCCATTGATAGCACATGACTTGAGTTCCTTATACTTTAATAAAATATGCAAATTAATAGGTATGAGGTGACTAGAATTGGTACTACTGTCTTGGTTATAATTGTCCCATGTACACTGGAATCAAAACGTAGAACTTTCTATACTGAATATGAATATAGAGTTCATAATGAAGGCAAGCATCCTAATCATCTACCAGACTATCAGAAGCAACAGTTAGAATTGGACATGGAACAACGGACTGGTTCAAAACAGGGAAAGGAGTACATCAGGGCTGTGTATTGTCACCTTGCTTATTTAACTTACACACAGAATACAACATGCAAAGTGCCGGGCTGGCTGAAGCACGAGCTGGAATCAAGATAAATATCAATAACCTCAGATATGCATATGACATCACCTTAATGCAGAAAGTGAAGAGGAACGGAAGAGCCTCTTGATAAAAGTGAAAGAAGAAAGTGAAAAAGCTGGCTTAAAACTCAACATTCAAAAAACAAAGATCATGGCATCTGGTTCTATCACTTCATGGCAAATAGATGGGGAAACAATGTAAACAGTGACAGACTTTATTTTCTTGGGCTCCAAAAAATCACTGCAGACAGTAACTACAGCTATGAAATTAAAAGACACTTGCTCCTTAGAAGAAAAGCTATGACAAACATAGAAAGCATATTAAAAAGCAGAGACATTACTTTGACAACAAAGGTCCATATAGCCAAAGCTATGGTTTTTCCAATAGTCATGTAAGGATGTGAGAGTTGGACCATAAAGAAGGCTGAGCATCGAAGAATTGATGCTTTTGAAGGGTGGTGTTGGAGAAGGCTCTTGAGAGTCCCTTAGACTGAAAGGAGACTAAACCAGTTAATCCTAAGGGAGATCAATCCTAAATATTCATTGGAAGGACTGATACTGAAGCTGAAGCTCCAATACTTTGACCACCTGATGCAAAGAGCCCAATTACTGGAACAGACCCTGATGCTGGGAAAGATTGAAGGCAGAAGAAGAAGGGGACAACAGAGGATAAGATGGTTGGATGGCATCACCGACTTGATGGGTATGAGTTTGAGCACAGTCTGGGAGATTGTGAAGGGCAGGGAAGACTGGTGCGCTGTAGTCCAGGGGGCAGCAAAGAGTTGGACATGACTGAGTGACTGAACAACAACAATCCTAATAATTTAATAAAACTTCAATTTTTGCTATAGCATCATGTTTATTTTATAAGGAAAGAAACATAATTCCCTTGGTTGCCCTATCAGAATTCTTTAGTGCTCATTCAGCCCTGGAATCTTAGTTTGAGAGCTAGTTGTTAGCCATGTGACTCTATCTGAACTGTAGTTTCCCCATCTCTTAAAGGGGACGATTCATGCCTACTTTTCAGTTTGCAGTGGATGTGAGGCCAACTGCTATGATGTCAGTTCCCTGTGTAACACAGTACTAGAACATGCATGCTTATAGCTACCTGTCTGGCCCATTCTTTTTCTCCCTCCCTTCCCCACTCTTCCTCCTCATTTGCATTCCTCTCTTTTCTCTCGAAAGGCATCAATGGGTGTGCAGTTTGGATTTCCTATAAGGAGACCTCATTCCAGATAATGTAGGTAGAGTGTCAAACCAGTGCCCACTGTATAGTAAATGTCCAATTACATAAAAAGGTTATATCTTCCTGGACTTTCTGCAACAAAAATACATCCAAAAATAAAGCATTGTTTGTGTTTCAACAGCATCCCCTTTCTCTAGACAGTGACCGTTCACTCTCTTTCTCTCTGTGTGTCTTTCTCAGCTCTACCCAACCTTTCTTTCTCTTTCAGTTTTTGAATGCTTTAATAATATTTAATATTTTTCAGACCCTTTTCAAATCTCCTTTTCAATTTCAAGCCTAAACTAGACTCTGTACCTTTAATGCCAGGTTACAACACAAGTCCTACGTGGAAACAACCTAGATGTCCATCAGCAGATGAATGGATAAGAAAGCTGTGGTACATATACACAATGGAGTATTACTCAGCCCTTAAAAAGAATAAATTTGAATCAGTTCTAATGAGATGGATGAAACTGGAGCCGATTATACAGAGTGAAGTAAGCCAGAAAGAAAATCACCAATACAGTATACTGACACATATATATGGATTTAGAAAGATAGTAACAATGACCCTGTATGTGAGACAACAAAAGAGACCCAGAGGTATAGAACAGACTTTTGGCCTCTGAGGGAGAGGGAGAGGGTGGGATGATTTGGGAGAATGGCACTGAAACATGTATACTATCATATAAGAAACGAAGCGCCAGTCTATGTTCAGTACAGGACACAGGATGCTTGGGGCTGGTGTATGGGAGGATTGGGGGAGATGGTGTGGGGTGGGAGGTGGGAGAGGGCTTCAGCATTGGGAGCTTGTGTACACCTGTGGCTGATTCATATCAATGTATGGTATATATGGAATTTAGAAAGATAGTAATGATGACCCTGTAAGTGAGACAACTAAAGAAACACAGAGGTATAGAACAGACTTTTGGCCTCTGAGGGAGAGGGAGAGGGTGGGATGATTTGGGAGAATGTCATTGAAACATGTATACTATCATGTAAGAAACGAAGCGCCAGTCTATGTTCGATGCAGGATACAGGATGCTTGGGGCTAGTGCAAGGGATGATCCAGAGAGATGATATGGGGTGGGAGATGGGAGGGAGCTTCGGGATTGGGAGATCGTGTACACCTGTGGCTAATTCATATCAATGTATGGCAAAACCAATACAGTATTGTAACCTAGAATAAAGTAAAAATAAAATTTAAAAAAGAAATAAAATTTAAAAATAAATAAAATAAAATAAAGAGAACATCCTTAGTCTCCTCTGTCCCCCCATCTGGAATCTAACAACACAGTGCCATTGTCTGAGACTAGAGGGGAATAGAGAAGCACTGTGGTTTATTGCTTAAATCTTGGCTCTGCCATTTACCACTTATGTAATCTGAGTCGGACACGACCGAGCGACTTCACTTTCACTTTTCAGTTTCATGCATTGGAGAAGGAAATGGCAACTCACTTCAGTGTTCTTGCCTGGAGAATCCCAGGGACGGGGGAGCCTGATGGGCTGCCGTCTATGGGGTCGCACAGTCGGACACGACTGAAGCAACTTAGCAGCAGCAGCAGCAGCAGCAGCAATCTAGGGTAATAAATGCAATCACTTGGTCAGTCTCTTCATCAGTAGGATGGGGTTAATAATTCTTCCTCCTTGAGGTTGTTGAGCAGAATAAATGAGCATAGATATTACCTAGCATAGTATCTGGCAGGTAGTGAACATTATAATAAAATGTCTGAACTGAAAGAAATCTCAGAATTAATAATGTAGACCAACCTCATCCTGTAGATGAGTATACAGGATATACAGACGAGTATGAGGTCTAGAGGGATAGAGTAACTTACCCAGAGTTTTTTGAAATAAACTTTAAAAAACTGAGCCACAATATAACTAATTTTTAACAATAGATATAAAAACTTGATACATCTCTCAAAAAATCTAAAATAAACACATAAGGCCAGCTTTATAAAAGCTGACTTCTAACTAACAGAATTTTGCTTGTTCATTTATATCTTAAGAGGACACATAGTTCCTGATTATCAAGTATATCAAATCCACAGGTAATCCAAAAAATTCCTCGTCATCTCTAATTATAAAGCTTTCCTTTTTCAAAGCTATTAATCAGTAGTTAGAGTGACTGATTTAAAATGCATGTCAGGTAATAACATCTTACATATTTATACCAAATGTCACTCTTCTAGTATCCATTCTTTCACATTTTAATGTCTCCATCATTTTTAACCTATTTCCACCCATGTCCTACACAAAACCAATCTCATTAATTTCTAGTTTATTCTGTTTATTTCCGTTTACTCCTGTCTCTTATACACATCTGGCTGGTGTATGGGAGGATTGGGGGAGATGGTGTGGGGTGGGAGGTGGGAGGGGGCTTTGGCATTGGGAGATCATGTACACCTGTGGCTGATTCATGTCAATGTATGGCAAAACCAATACAGTATTGTAAAGTAGAATAAAGTATTAAAAAACAAAACCAAAAACAACACAAGTCCTAGCAACAAAAATCTGGGGCGGGGGGCGGTCAGTGAACAGAGGTATATGTGGCCATGAATAGGAGGAAGCCTGTAACTAGCGGAGTTATGGGACTGGAGGCCAGTGAGCCACCGCTGTCCCTGAAGGAGCCCAGCTTCCTCCTGGGGGCTCTGACTTGTCACCAAGGCTGGACCCTGGCTCAAGGGTGCCGCTTCTGGTAACTGACTGATCTGCTCTGGGCTCCCCTGTTTGCTCAGATGGTAAAAAATATGCCTGCAATGTAGGAGACTTGGGTTAGATCCCTGAGTCAGGAAGATTCCCTAGAGAAGGGAATGGCCACCCACCCCAGTATACTTGCCTGAAAAATTCCATGTACAGAGGAGCCTGGCAGGCTACAGTCCACAGGGTCAGAGTCGGACATGACTGAGTGACTAACACTTTCACTCTCAATTCAGTCCATCCTCCACTTTACAGCAGCACTGTAGGTGCAGATTGAATATAGCAGCTGAGTAGCGAATACAGCTAGCAAAGCAGGGACATCTATGTCAGCTTCTAAAGGCACTGCTCATTAGTATCTGAGGGGGAGATGGGAAAGTCAATAGCACCATTTTATTATCTTAAGGAGCTAATTTTCCAATCAGCCAAAGGAAAAGAAGCTATGTCCAAACAGATGAAGAAACACCGGCATGACAGTGTGTTTATTCTTCTGGTCATCAGTGATCTTAAAAAGTGAGCTGAGCAGACTGACCAGGAAACAGCATGGGTATTGGAGATGGGCAAGATGGGTTCAGACCCCAGGTCTGTTACTTGCCATCCACATGTCTGTGATAGATCTGTTAACCTCTATGAGCTTTTCCTCTCTCATCTGTAATAAATGAGGGTGATGGTCATTCCTTCCTGGGCTGCAGAGAGAAGTAAGGAGAGAACAGTGTGCATGCCCAGCTCTGTCTGTGTCTGATGCATGCTGGGGCTTAAATGTGAGTTTCTGTTCCTTAGATCTAATCTGAACCTGTATTTCTCTTCCCCAGACCCCGTGTCAGCATGTATTTAGAAAACAAAATCATTTGCTTGACCTCCAAAAAATATTTACTCTTTCTAAATTCCATGAGGCTGGCCATGGGGACTGTTTAGCTAAGTCAGGGGAATTAAGTGTGCAGTCCTCATTCCTACCCAGAGAGGCTCTGGAACTGCTCTTCTCGTTAATTTCTGGGTAAAATCAAAGCACAGCAGCTCCACAGCACTCCCTTTCACCCTCAGGGAGGGCCTCTCTATTTTAGAATGAAGGAAGCGGGAAGCAGGATGAGTTCTGCTTCAGCAAGGCCAAAGGTCCCTTCCCCTTGTCTGTTGGCCATGCCCTGGAGGGTGCTGTGGGACAAGGCCGGTACCCACAGGGCTCCTGGGTATTGCTGGGCCTCTGTAGGCCACTATGGGAGGTAGTGGCGAGGCTAAAAGTCACTTTACTCATTCCCCTTTTGTGTGTTTGAGGGCCATAATGATTGCAGTGACATGAATTATAATCTCTTACATTTTATACCACCTTTTAAGTTTTGGAATATCTCATTGTGCACCATCTCAAGATCATTTCACCAAATTCTCACTTTTCAGAGGTGGGAATGTATTACAGATAAGGAAACAGGGTCAGAGCAGTTAAGAGATTTGCCTTAACTAACGTTCCATGGTAGGCGATGCTTTTGGCACGTCCTCATCTAAGCACCGGAGAAGGCAATGGCAATCCACTCTAGTACTCTTGCCTGGCAAATCCCACGGGTGGAGGAGCCTGGTAGGCTGCAGTCCGTGGGGTCGCTAGGAGTCGGACACGACTGAGTAACTTCACTTTCACTTTTCACTGTCATGCATTAGAGAAGGAAATGGCAACCCACTCCAGTGTTCTTGCCTGGAGAATCCCAGGAAAGGGGGAGACTGGTGGGCTGCCGTCTCTGGGGTTGCACAGAGTTGGACACGACTGACTCGACTCAGCAGCAGCAGCAGCAGCATCTAAGCACAATGCATAAGAGCAGAGCAGAACATCTGACCAAACCCTGCAGAATCTCATTCCAAACCAGCTCCACTGCTTTTTGGTAGTGGGACTGCCAGGTTAGCTAACTTTGCTGAGCCCCAAGTTCTAGGAATGGGGAGTATAGTAAAGATGGCACCTGCCTCTCTTGGGTGTCCCTGAGGAAGACAATATCTTCACTGCCCTGGGACATTTCTGAGGAAGCTTGACAATCCTGGAATGTCTTCAGGGAGGAAGACATTCTCCTTATCAAACGCACTCACTCTCTCCAGCTCCCAAGGCATGTTTGCTGTTTTAGTCATCTCTGAACATAGCTCACCAATGACTTTGCTCAGAAGACTTGGACTGTGCAGAAATGCAAGAAATCTGAGGAAAATTGTCTTCCAACGGCAGCAAAACCCGACCCTGCTGATGAAAGACTTTAGAGTCACCGTTTATGCTGTCTGAGGATCAGTCACGAATTTTGCTACAGGAATGTTCATGCATCTAATGATCGGGTGTTGCCCTAAGGGCCTGTGTTATGTTATACAGAGTCTATGTGCGCCATTTTGCCTCTATGGCATCTGAAGGAAAATCCAAAACACATCTGGCCCCAAAGATGTGAGTAAGAGACTGCAGCTCTAGATAAGAGGACACTTAAGTATTTTCTTTCTCTGCCCATGTGTCTTCTTGCACAAGCCTCGTGTTGCAGGCTGTTGTTCTAGAGAAGCACAGTTCCAAATACGGCATGCCTGCTGCTTGTCAGGTAAGTCAGTTCCTTCATTATATAGCTCCCTTGTTGCCTATCCAGACTTAATAAGGAATCGACATGTTGGTTTTTGTTGCAGACAGTGCTTCTTATCTCCCGGAGGATGCACTTCGAGAAGCACCACTTAGAGCATGAGCTGCTTGAGGACAGGAGCCTTATCTCTGCATCCTAGTCCTAACCCAGCATCTGAAACATAACAAATGCTGGACACTCTCTCTTCCTCCTGTGCTGTGTGGCTTTCTGCTCCACGACAGACTCTCCCCAGAAGTTGCCTGCCTTCTGAGCCCTCCCCCTCTCTCCCACTCCACCACCTCCTTGCCCTCTCTTCACATGTAGTTCAGACATCCCCTCCTCTGACAGCCATCCCAGGGCTTCCTCTGGAGGAGGAATTGCCCTGTTCTGAACCTCTATAGCAATATGTCTACAGTTCACTTCTGACAGGTACGATGCTTTCGTTTCAGTCATTTTACTCTGTGATCCTTTTCTCTGCCAACTGTAAATTCCTGTGGGCAGAGACCCTGTTCTACTTGGTGTGCTCAGGACACAACCTTCTCCTTTTCTCAAAATAGGCACTTAAGAAATATTTATTACATGGACAAATATAACGTAATACGATCATTGCTAAGCCCTCAGCGGTTATCTATTGCCATGACATCCACCTAATTTGAGATCAGAAATAACACTGCCTAAATTTATATCAATATGGAAGAAACTTCCATGCCCAAAGAGATCATTTCTTCCAAATACTGTTCTAGTTAACTTGACTTTGATGTACACTAAGCTCTACAAGTTATAGCAAGTTAAGTACTGATATCAATGCTTGTTACAGAGGAAGTGCCTGATAAATACTGCTGTTTCCTTGACATTAATATTATCAGACATATACTTTTGTGTATATTTTCTGGGACTGAGAAATATTGTTCTTTGTTGAGTGAGTCTGTAAAGGCTGTAAACTCTAGAGCGGCTGATTGGCTGGCAGAAATTTGCTCGTCCGTCAGCCTGGCCATTTTCTAAAATGTTCTCAGGCTGAGTCATATTGTGTGGTGCTAGTCCTTTCTAGGAGTTACAGTTGATGGCTAGTTGACATGGCTAGCGTAACTGTGGCATGAGGAACATATACCTTATTGTTGTTGCAAGGAAAGCTTTCTGTAACTGTGGGGCAAGTGCAAAAAAGACAGAGCTGAAGACGAACTGAATCACAAGAATAAGCATCATGGTCACTGAGCTCTCTAATCTTTGGCATGTCATTCACTGGGTTTCTACTCCAGGAGCCTCTGCGTTGAATCATAATTTCCTGGGGAGTGGGAGGAGCTTGTCTGTTCCTCCCACATGCCCTTTCTCCCCAACTTCCTCTCTTCCTCTACAGCAACCCTCCCATCAGGCACTCAGTAAGCCTTTTGGATGTGCCTTCAGAAAACTACATACCATCAGGAAAATATATGTTAGGGTGAAGTTGATTCTGAGTGGTTCTTCCTAAGGTGCAGTGATTCTCATTATCTGCAGTAGTTATGGCCTTAAAGTTGCCACAAATACCGAACTAGTGAGTAAGGAATCACTGCTTCCAGAGGAAATACAGGTTGGGGGTCTTGCAAGCCTTTCATCACAGTTTCACCAACTGCTCAATACATAACCTTGGTTTATGAGTGTCTCTGTTTAAAAACACTGTATTTATTTAATACAGATTTGTTATAAATAATTAAATGTGGTGTTTATAATAAAACGTTATTTCAGTTACAGAAAGGGGATCACAAATTCCGTTGGCTTTCAGTCTCACAGCTGTGCTACTCACTATGCTTTTTAAAAACTGGCTCTCATCTCATGCATCCACAAATTAGAGGCTTTTCCATCTTTTCCATGGTCCCATCATGTATTGCAAGGCATTACTTTAATCTCTGTCAGCTAGGCATACTGTGTGAAATTCCAATTCAGAAGTAATCAGTAAGAGAAAGGAAGGCCAGCTAGACTCAATCTTTTGGTGAAGGTGGTGGCAAAGCACCCATGCTGTGTATGTACTGTCTTTGTAACACTGGTGTTTGGGCATTACTCCAGCTCTTCAGCTCTAAGACTGACTCTCTGACTCCCCTGGAAGTACTGTGAGCTGCTTGATAGCCTTGAAAAGATTCATTTCCTGTTTAAACTAAGTAGAGTTGATTCTGTAGTTTGCAACTAAGAACCCACACTATAGAGTGTTTAGCAGCATCCCTGGCCTCTACACACTAAATGCCAGTGACACCCCACCCTCAGCTTGTAATGGTAAAAGATGTCTTCAAACATTGTCAGTTGTCTCCCAGAGAGTAATAGCTCAAAACCAGTTCAGCCTGGCAAAATTTCCTAGTGATAAGGACTGGTAGATAATTCCAGAAGTATGATATCATTAGTCTTGTATACTATTTGACTTTGGAATTGTATGTATTGTGCTTAAGTTAACCTACAATAACATGGATAGATACATATATAGATAAACACATAGATAGTTGATAAAGAGATAAATGTGTATATACTTCTTTGCATAGTGTGTATTTCAGGTATCTTAGTCAAGTTTAAAATCTTATTTCAAAGAGAGGTCTGAACTAGCAGACAAATTACACATCAGGTCCCATTGTCTCTGATCATGTTTGGGCACTAGATACTGAGAATTTTTACCTCTAGTGCCTTCACATGGACTAGCTATATTTACTTGACTCACCATTTGCAAAATGGTACCCAAACAGGGTCAGGTAGACATTTAATGTCATATTTCTAGGCATATTTCTTCAAGCGATATAGTGATCTGATTCTCATCAGGAACATTCTGGTTTTCTAAATTTTAAATAGTAGAAGGGGCCAGCTGTTTAAGTCTTCTTCTAAGCATGAACACTGAATTAACTCTGCTGTGTCTTTAGAAAACTCAGTTATAGCTAATAAAAGTATCAGGCTACTATTTTAGGGTTATGTATTTCCTGTCAGGTATTTGTTTTTTTTTTGACAAATTCAGATTAAAGGTTGCATGGAAGGAGCCATTCATCTGCATTGACGGCTCCTGGCTTCTCATCTCACTTTACTCTATTGTGCTCACCAGCCACTGAAGCTTCCACTATGAAAACAGCTTCATCTTTCCAGCATTCTGCTACTGCTTCTTTCCACATTTGGGCTTGAACTGAACTGAGTATACTCCAGAAACCAAAGCAGTGTTTTGGGGCATCTTTACCTCATGACGGCAGAAACTGATTTCCTCACAGCTATTTAATTACCACTGTGTCACCTTAGTTTCCCCAAGATAGATATGCTGGAAGAGGCCAAAGACACAACAATTTGGATAAACACAGACTGAACTGAGTGCATAGTAGATAGGCAAACATTAGTAGGAAAACCATCACATGGTATCAAATGTACAGTAGTTACTAGTCTTATAATTGCTAGTCTTCTTATTCCTCTTCCCCTGATCTTTAAAATCTCTTTCAACCTGAACCCCTTCTGATATGACCTCCAGAACTTTGTCCTGAACTCAAAGAACCATGATACTTTCGGTCACAAATCGTGTAACCAGTTCAATCTGGCAACAACAGTTACCCAAAGACCTTTACTGATAGAATTTTTCTCTGGATTCTAGATTCTTGACTAGTCTTTACTTTAGCTCTGGTAATATTAATACCTTTGTTGTCAAAACTCTTTGATGGGGACTATCAGGGGAAATCAGGTGAAACTGTATTAAGCAGCATCTCACATCTTGGAGGAAAATTTTTACATAGCCCAGGCAAGGGATTCTTCTGGAAAACTATATAAAATTCCATCTTAAACTTTAATATTAAAAAAAAATGTGTCTAAATTGTGCAGTAGTATTTCTTAATGCAAGACAGATGCAAGATAGAAATTGTCTGAGAATGTAAACCTTCTTCCCTTTACCAGTAACAAGTATTATTCTATACCTAGGAATTGCTATACACATAGGCATATAGATTTAATTTTCAGGAGAGGGGCAAGAACTATAAGCAATCACTTTTTGATTCTTTGACTTGAAAAGAGATTTGGTCAGCTTATCCCCTTTTCTTCCTTTATTCCTTTTTTGTTTTATCTACAGAATGGTTTCTTCTTATTGTAGCTGGCTTCCTGCATTAGAGAATCTTTATCTCTGATAACTGACTGACTATACTAATGGCCACTCCATGAAGTCAAGGTGGCCTACTAAGTGAGAGGAAGTTTAACTGCAAATATGCATTCTCAGAACACCCTTGAGACTCCATAGGAAGCTGGGGCATTGGAAAAAGACTGGTGACATGCTCATTAATCCATTTTTTCTTTCCGGAGACCCAGCTGCCAGCTACTTTGCCTCTGTGTGGGGCCATTGACTATTATTTATTATTTTCATTTTGGTTGTGCTGGGTCTTCGTTGCTGCCTGCGGCTTTCTCTAGTTGTCGTGAGTGAGGGCTACTCTTTATTGTGGTGCACAGGCTTCTATTGCTGTGGCTTCTTTTGCTGCAGAGCATGGGCTGTAGGCACATGGACTTTTTTAAGAGGTTGTAACGTGGGCTCAGTAGTTTCAGCTCACAGTCTCTCGAGCCGAGGCTCAGCAGGTGTGGCACATGGGTTTAGTTGCTCCAGGTGTGGCACATGGGCTTAGTTGCTCTGAGATATGTGAAATCTTCCCAGATGAGATCAAAGCCATGTTCCCTGATTGGCAGGTGGATTCTTATCTACTGTTCCACCAGGAAGTCTGTGGTGGGGCCATGTGATTAGTTCTCACTAACGGAATGTGAATAAATGTGGAAGAATCAATGAAGAATCTGAGCTGGCTCAAGGAGTCATTTTTGGATAGGTGATCAACTCATCCTGGTTTGCCTGAGGCTTTTCTGGTTTTAGTACAGAGCATTCGTGTCCTGTGAAGCCCTCAAGTTCTGAGAAAACTAGAATGATTAGCCATCCTACTGTTGGAAGATAGTCATTAACTACTGGACTTAGCAGGAGGAAAAACAAGACTTTTAAAAACAAGATAATTTGGAGTTGTTTGTTCTCAGATTAGCTTCCCGTGACTAATACAAGAAATGCTTATGCTTCTTCCCCTTTATAACATCATTTCTGTGGTCTTTTCTCCTGCCTCCACTTCCTTTACAAAATATCAGTAAAGCTAACTGATTTTAATTATTTCTGTTTTTTGGACCATATTTACTCACAAGAAAATTTGTGCAGTGCTTAAATCACTTGATATATTAGCTATCTATTGCTTTGTAACAAATTACTCCAAAACTTGGCCAGCTTCAAACAACCCATATATCATCTCATGGTTTCTGCAAATCAGGAATCTGGGCATGCCTTACCTGGGTCCTCTAGCTCAGGGTCTCTCATAAAGTTGCAAACAAGGTGTCTCCAGGCTGCTGTCCTTTCAAGGTCCAACTGGAGCAGGGTGCCCTTCCCAGCTCACCCACACGGTTGATGGTAGAATTTGATTCCTTTCATAGGATGTTGGACTGCAGACCTCAGTTTGTCCATGGTTGTTGACTGGAGGCCATACTTAGTTCCTTGATCTATATACCTGCTGAAAGAAAGAATGGGCTGGTCAGCAAGGAGGCAATTGCCCTGCAGAGGAGATGCAGAAGGATAACATGATGAAAGGAAAGCAAGAAGCCATATTGGCTTGCGTACACATACAAAGTGGCTGCAGGTGTTAGGGAACGGGGTCAGAAATGGGTGTAGAATCCAGATTCAGAACTTGCAGTGCAAAGACTTCTTTGACTTGAATTCATTTGAAGGTTTTGAACAGGGTCATCTGATTTACTTAAGGAGATCCACCTGGCTCATGGCAGTTATTAACTGGAGTTTAAGAAAATCTTTTCTCTTTTCACATTGGTCTCTTGAAGTTAGTTTATATGCGCTGCTTGAGAAGATGAACCTCTCCAGTGTTCTGAAAAAGCGATAAGTTTATGGACCCAGGTCAGACCCCAGATGGTGCTACATCCTGTGAGTTAGTGGATGTCACTGTGTGTGTCCTTTTGGGGCCCAGCTGCACAGACTCATGACCTGCCTCATCATTTGAATTTCTTCCTAGGAGACATCTAACTGCTTCTCCTTGGGCTTCCCTGCCATAGGTTCACTGTCCAGTCTGGAGCCCTGCATGATTCCTAAGTACCTTCATCAGTTACTCTCAGTACATTTCACCACAAAACATTGCCAATAAAGTAGTAGCTTGTACATAAGTGGACTCTGCCAGTCAGAGAGTGTGGTATGTCCTCTGCTTGTCTCTTGAAGGCAGAGCTGTGGGCCCATATATATATTTTTAAATGTTTTTGTCTAACTTCTTATGATTGGTAAGTTTATATATCCACTTGGCTGAGCCATGGTGCCCAGCCATGAAGTCAAACATTATTCTAGATGTTTCTGTGAGGGTTTTTTTTGATAAGATTAACATTTAAATTGGTGGACTTTGAGTAATGTAGATTGTCCTCCATAGTGGGAGTGGGCTGCACCCAATCGGATGAAGCCCTGAATGAACAAAAGACTGTACTCTTCCAAGCAAAAAGAGAATTCTGCCAGCAGATGGCCTTGGGACTGGATCTGAGGACTGGCTCTTCCTGGGTCCCGAACCTGTTGGCCCATCCTCTAGATTTTCACCTTGTCTGTCACCATAATTGTGCGAGTCAATTTCTAAAAATAGATCTGTTTCCACACACACACACATTTTATTGATTCTGTTTTTCTGGAGAACTCTAATATACGTCCTCAACAGATGCCAGCTACCTTATATAAGAGGCTTGCAGAGCATTTCCCAAGCATGAGCAGAGAATAGGTGCCATGTTTTTCAAATGCTTGTTTGTAGACAGGCACTGTGCCAGCCCTGAGAAGGACGTGAAACTGAACATGACCCATCCTGTTCCCTGAGACTGACACCCTCACAGGGAGTTCTTATCCTATGGCAGAAAGTGCATCTGCTTTAATGGGTCAGTGTTGGGATGAAGCACACGGACTTTGCCACCAGGACCATCTGGGTGTGAGTCCCTGCTCTGCCACTAACAGATCATTAACATTTCACTCCTCTGAGCCTCTGTTTCTTCCTCTGTTATGTGGAGTGAATAGTCCATAGCATAATGATGAGGCTGCTGAAATAGTAAAAGAGCTAATGTATGTAAACTATTTGGCAAATAGTATATACGCAACAGATACTCATGTAATTATGAAAACCTTATTGTATACTTACGAATAGCTTCAGCAAATTACTTAACCCCTGAAATACTCATTTTGCTCACCTGTAAAATGGCCATAATGACAATAAGTTATTTTTGCTCTATTAAATTTTATATTAGTAGAGCAGGTTACAAAAACATTGTTCTTCTCTACAACATATTTTGATGCTCTCTGTCCATTAAAATGGTGTCTGACAGATAGCACACACAAAAATAAAGATTTTTTTAAGGTTAATTTTATCTCCATGATTGCTTATGCAATATTCACTTACTCATTCATTAATTTAAGTATATGAATATTGAGTGTTACTTATGCCAGGAACCATGTTTGGGACTCTGGGTGCATAACTTACAATGTTCTCTGCAGCTTCTAGTGTGTGGGTATTGTCACCTCCTTTCCAGAGGTTAGAAAATTTGGCTTTGGCTATAGATAAAGGATAACATCCTTGTCCTCACAGAGCTCACTGATTTGTTAAAAATTATTCAGAGAGAATCCTGTTTGAACCCAAAGTGGTGGCATTTAGGGCACTAATGGCACTGTCCTCTCTGCAGACACTCCTGAGGCTGTGCCTTAGTGCAGCGGGAGCCCCTCCCATTCTCAGCAGTTAAGAGCTTCTTTGCCACCCCAAGGCTGTCCTTTAGGGCGAGATAAGCACTGCAATGAAAGTAATGGAGTTAGCTAATTTACGGCAGCCTTCTTGGCTAAAATAAGCTATTTAATTTCCTGCTCTTGAAACTGGATCTTCTTAGGGGAGATAATGACTCAAACAGCCTATCAGGGCATAGTCAGAGTTATCTGAATACCCCAAATGAGGCTGTAGCAAATTTTCAGACAGACACTGGCTTCCAAGACCTTGAGAAATTCTGTCTTAGTAGAACTTGGCTTTCTTCCTGTCTGAGACATTTTTCTAACAATTTGGCTGTAGGATAAAACCCTTATTTAATTCATGAGCATGTAAAACATCTCTAGCTCAAAAGTATCTGTTAAGTCCACCCTTCCCAAATATAATTACAAATGGAAATAGAAACTATAAAAAGTTCTCAGTGGAAAATTTAAGGCCAGGGGATCTAATTTCTCTAGACATGGCGGTTAACACCTCCAGATTGTCCACTGGTAGCATTAACTTCTCTAAGGATCTGATGTTCTTTTACGCTGAAGTGCACAAACCATGGAGTTTGTGCTTGTTTGGGGAGCAGCCCAAGCCCATCCCTGGGTGCGAGAGGGTCAAACATTGATCCTGAGTGTTCACTGTCTCCACTGTACCCCACTCTCTAAGGCAAACAGTTTTTTTGCCTGCCCTATCCATAAGCTTTGTTAGAGCCAGGAGAGGCAAAACTGGAGAGATGTTGGTGATTTGTGTCTGACATGGCCAAAACATATTTGCCAAAGGGAAGAAGGAATAGACACTGAAGGAAAGGGAAAAGGAAAAGTAGGGAGATGGAAGTTGCAGTTTGTTAACCTAATCTCAGAGATGACATACTATTGCTTTTGCAGATGTCCTTTTCATTATAGGTGACTGGAATGCAAAAGTAGGAAGTCAAGAAACATCTGGAGTAACAGACAAATTTGGCCTTGGAATGCAGAATGAAGCAGGGCAAAGACTAATAGAGTTTTGCCAAGAAAATGCACTGTCATAGCAAAGACCCTTTTCCAACAACACAAGAGAAGACTCTACACATGGACATCACCAGATGGTCAACACCGAAATCAGATTGATTATATTCTTTGCAGCCAAAGATGGAGAAGCTCTATACAGTCAGCAAAAACAAGACCAGGAGCTGACTGTGGCTCAGATCATGAACTCCTTATTGCCAAATTCAGACTTAGTTGAAGAAGATAGGGAAAACCGCTAGACCATTCAGGTATGACCTAAATCAAATCCCTTATGATTATAAGTGGAAGTGAGAAATAGATTTAAGGGCCTAGATCTGGTAGACAGAGTGCCTGATGAACTACGGAATGAGGTTCGTGACATTGTACGGGAGACAGAGATCAAGACCATCCCCATGGAAAAGAAATGCAAAAAAGCAAAATGGCTGTCTTGGGGGAAGGGGCCTTACAAATAGCTCTGAAAAGAAGAGAAGCGAAAAGCAAAGGAGAAAAGGAAAGATATAAGCATCTGAATGCAGAGTTCCAAAGAAGAGCAAGAAGAGATAAGAAAGCCTTCTTCAGTGATCAATGCAAAGAAATAGAGGAAAAGAACAGAATGGGAAAGACTAGAGATCTCTTCAAGAAAATTAGAGATAGCAAGGGAACATTTCATGCAAAGATGGGCTCGATAAAGGATTGAGGGCTGGCGTGCTCGGTTCATGGGTTGCAAAGAGTCAGACATGACTGAGTGACTGAACTGAATCTGATTATCAGTAATCTTTATTTGTGAATATGTTCACATTCAGGAGTTTGAGGTTCTTCAAAAAAAGAGAACTATTACTAATTTAGGAGAACCAGGTAATGACAAACTGAGAAACAAACAAATAAAACCTAGTTGCTCACAAGGAATCTTTTTTTATAATTTTAACAATTATCTCACTAGAGATACATATATAGAATACTATAGGATGTTATTACAGGTGGATGGCCATACTATTATAAACTATCATTTTTAACCCTCAGTTATTTTTTTATGTCGATAAACTTAAGTACAAAACATCTTTAAAAATATGCTTCTTGAATGATGGTATATACACCAGTTTAGTAACAAGCAACATTCTAAAAAATGTTTGTCAAAGAGCTTTCAAATGAACACAATTTTGGTATCACCTTTAATACATTTAAGTTATATCCTTTCTAGGACTAGAAACAGCATTCTTTGATGGTGGCTCACTGTAAGATATTGTATTGGAAACATGTAGGTGAAGCAACTGCTTCTTATGATATGCATCATTTTCCTGGTTGGCGTGTTCATCCAGAGATTTCCTTATACAGTTCTTTAGTTCATCAATTCCTTCTCCAGTAATTGCAGAGATGGGGATGATGTGTTGGAATTTCACAGTCTTCTCTGGAATCATGTTTTTTTCAAATAAATGCAAAAATTCTGAAATAACACAGATACAAGTTGATTTTCATTGCTTTTGAAAATAAGTCAAAACTATGCTAGAGGTTTCATTTGTAAACCAAAAACTTAGTTTTTCTTTTTTCCTTCTCTAATAAGCTCTTAGCACCTTTAGTTTCTACTAATGACAATGGTAAGGTTCTTGGCACATGAATGGTGCTCAGTAAATATTTGTTGCTAAGTCACTTCAGTCGTGTCCGACTCTGTGCGACCTCATAGACAGCAGCCCACGAGGCTCCCCCATCCCTGGGATTCTCCAGGCAAGAACACTGGAGTGGGTTGCCATTTCCTTCTCCAATGTATGAAAGTGAAAAGTGAAAGTGAAGTTCCTCAGTCATGTAAATATTTGTTACATGAATACATTTTAAACTGAATGAAGTATAAGTTCCCAGGTAATGGTGCAGGAAAAATAAAATTTGCCTGCCAATGCAGGAGAGACAGGAGACACGGAATCAATCCCTGAGTTAGGAAGATACCCTGAAGTAGGAAATGGCAACCTACTCTAGTATTTTTGCCTGGAAAAATTCTACAGACAGAGCAGTCTGGTGGATTATGGTCCATGGGGTTACAAAGAACTGTAATGGTGCAGGAAAAATAAAATTTGCCTGCCAATGCAGGAGAGACAGGAGACACGGAATCAATCCCTGAGTTAGGAAGATACCCTGAAGTAGGAAATGGCAACCTACTCTAGTATTTTTGCCTGGAAAAATTCTACAGACAGAGCAGTCTGGTGGATTATGGTCCATGGGGTTACAAAGAACTGGACACACTGAGCACACAATGATCCAATCAAAAGATAAATCACACAAAATGATTTACTTACAGAAGCAATAAATTTTGTTTTGGGGCGTTCAATAAAGTAAGGCAACACAGACTCTCTGAGAGACTGTTCTATAAAAATAAATTCATCTGTGACTTGGGATATTCTAGTTTGCTTCAGCACACAGGTGGTCTTTAACTGTCCAAATTTAGAGACTTATCATCACTGGTACTAGGAGCCATAATAAAATCAAAAACAACTCAAGGAGAGATCATTTTAGATGAATCCAATATTTCACCCCACTGGGACTGACAACCATTAGATAACTTTTGCTTCTTCTCTGCTACTAAGGCAACAGAAGGGAGGATGGCATACTGATGGGAGGGATCAACATTGATTATCACCTGGGAAGGCTGGCTAGAAGAGATTAACCAAATCAATATAAAGCTTGGTTTCTGGGACTCATTTGCCCCCAAGGAAAAGAGAGGCTAATTTGGAAATTATCACTGAGGTGACTATATTGTTTTTATGATAGGCCAAAATAGCCACAAACTCCTGAGTTTCCCCTCTCTTTGGTTTTTCTTCTGAAAATTCCCTTTTCTGCAAGATCAACCAGTGAACAGATCTAATGACCTCATAAAACAAATGACATTAAGGAATCAAGACTTTAAAGAACTCAAGTTCTTTTTAGAAGATTGATACTCTCCAGAGATCTATAGACCTGGCACTGCAAAGATAAATCTCTCTTTAGAACTACCAGCCCTGTTTTTAAATTCATAATCTACTAGGGGAATGAAGTTCTAGAACTTGTGAAATAAGATAAAAGTGAAAAGACTTCATAGATATATGCTGACTTTTTCCTCTTCTGATCCAAATCCCATTAACTCTTTAAGAGCCCAGTTTTACTTCTTGATGATGCCTGAACTTTTCAGCTCAAATTAATCTTTTCTTCCCTTCTATGTCCTATAACAGATTGTCCATATCACATTTAAGTTTCATATGGTATGTGTTCTTTCTTCAAACACACGTGTTTTTTTTAAGAGGAACAGGTTTCAGTTTTTTCCCCACTGATTACAGTACACCTAAAGTCTTGATGAAAGTGAAAGAGGAAAGCAAAAAAGTTGGCTTAAAGCTAAACATTCAGAAAACAAAGATCACGGCATCCGGTCCCATCACTTCATGGGAAATAGATAGGGAAACAGTGGAAACAGTGTCATTTCCAGGCAAGAATACTGGAGTGGGTTGCCATTTCCTCCTCCAGGGGATCTTCTTGACCAAGGGATTGAACCCGCATCTCCTGCACTGGCAGGTGGATTCTTTATGACTGCAATTGTCATATTACTTATTCCCCCTTATCTAGTACAGCCTACATTCTCTTATCACATGAAATGAAAGAATGGCTCAAAAATTATGCAAAGGAGACTGAATGTGGCCACTGTTTTCATCCACATTTCATAAACCTCTGCTTGAAAATGTTACCCTTGTATTCATTTAGAATAAAAGTCCCTTAAGACTCTGTTCTGCACTGAACACTTTACTAATGTTACTGACGAGTGAAGAGGTCATTAAACAAAATTGACTAAGAAGAAGAACTAAAGGAGCCTCTTGATGAAAGTGAAAGAGGAGAGTTAAAAAGTTGGCTTAAAGCTCAACATTCAGAAAACGAAGATCATGGCATCCGGTCCCATCACTTCATGGGACATAGATGGGGAAACAGTGGACACAGTGTCAGACTTTATTTTGGGGGGCTCCAAAATCACTGCAGATGGTGACTGCAGCCATGAAATTAAAAGATGCTTAGTCCTTGGAAGAAAAGTTATGACCAACCTAGATAGCATATTCAAAAGCAGAGACATTACTTTGCCAACTAAGGTCCATCTAGTCAAGGCTATGGTTTTTCCTGTGGTCATGTATGGATGTGAGAGTTGGACTGCAAAGAAAGCTGAGCACCAAAGAATTGATGCTTTTGAACTGTGGTGTTGGAGAAGACTCTTAAGAGTCTCTTGGACTGCAAGAAGATCCAATCAGTCCATCCTAAAGATCTGTCCTGGGTGTTCATTGAAAGGACCAATGCTGAAGCTGAAACTTCAATACTTTGGCCACCTGATGTGAAGAGCTGATTCACTGGAAAAGGCCCTGATGCTGGGAAAGATTGAGGGCAGGAGGAGAAGGGGACAACAGATGATGAGATGGCTGGATGGCATCACCGACTCCATGGACATGGGTTTGGGTGGACTCTGGGAGTTGGTGATGGACTAGCTGATTCACTGGAAAAGGCCCTGATGCTGGGAAAGATTGAGGGCAGGAGGAGAAGGGGACAACAGATGATGAGATGGCTGGATGGCATCACCGACTCCATGGACATGGGTTTGGGTGGACTCTGGGAGTTGGTGATGGACAGAGAGGCCTGGTGTGCTGTGGTTCATGGGGTCGCAAAGAGTGGGACACGACTGAGTGACTGAACTGAAACGGACTAACAGTGTCCTAGTTTATCACCTTTAGAACTACAGAGATATTTTCAAGCTTAAGTTCCAATAAAAAGAGGGAAACTTACTTTATGATTCTTTCTAAGTAGGATGGGTCATGACAGTAAATCCATAAAATGCTGTCTTAGTAGTGAGGATTAAAAGCAAGTTTTATCTGCATATGTCTTCAAGTGCCTGCATTACTTTTATTTAGAGATTCTATGAGCATAGGTTCACCGTATTTTCACTTATGATGCTTGATCTTGATCATACACAACTGATTACTG